>JZKD02S1254693.1:325302-381024 GCA_000966675.3 Picea glauca
TGCCACAAGGAGGTTCCTCTTTCTTCAAACCTTTCATGCTGCCTGCACAAATGACATCACCCACCAGTAGATATCCCTACTGTCAGAAAAATGGCCTCTGCATCCTTCGACCACCCAGTCTGTCGAGAGCATCGACCCCTTTTTAAGCCCATTGGTCCAGGACCCGTTCAACGCTCATCGGGTCCAATATTTATTGCTTGGAAGAAATCGGGCTCCTATTTAAAAATTGAATTAAACCTACGCGCTCCCTTTTAAATCAAAGGTCCTGATCATTTATGGATCTGACGGTCTAGATTCACTCGCGATTTCGCATTTCGTGAAATCGGGGTTTTCGATGTCAAGTGACTTTGTCATTACAAAGTCCCGATCCCCGATGCCGATGTGCCCCTTTCCATGCGCTAGCCCTACTGGTTATAGGCCTTGGCCTACATGACCATCTACACATGACCTTAGTCAAACCTCTCATCGGGGTTTCGGCGTTTACGATGACATAATATTTATGTCCGTGGGATTCGCGATGTGCTTCAGCCCTCCTGGCTGACCCTGGTTCATGTGACCGTTACCTGTAACCGCATCCTTATCTCTGAAAGATGGCCTCCACTAATCCTCTGTCCTCCTTTGCTGTTATGCTGACAACTGTACCCCACTCATCAGGATTTCGCGGATCGCGATTTCGAAATGCACAAAACCTTTGTGCCCAGGATCTCTGATATCCTGATTTCCGATTAGCCGATGAACGACCTCCTGTCGGGCCTTTCGCCGATGGCACCAATCTTCTACCACGCGTCCTCTCAGATGGACAGTCCCAATTGTGTCAGGATTTTGGGACTTCCGATGTCCTGTTTCTTTTGACCTTGGGAACTCCGATTTCACGATTAGCGATATTCCAACTCGCTCCTCATTTCCGACACCTGTCCCTCAAATGGACGGTCTCGATACCTTCAGGATTTCGAGACTTTCGATCTCTCGTTTCCTCCAACCTCAGGAACTTTGATTTCCCGATGTCCAATATGCCGACGGTGCCTTGATCTTCGAGACCTGTCCCTCAGATGGACGGTCCCGATCATCGATGCCTCTGCTGACATCACACGTGGTTTGACACGTGTTAGATCCTGCCACGTGTCACTCTGATTCATGACTTACATGTGCCTGAAGTGTTGAATCTTCCTGACACCTGTCAGTCCCTGGTTGTGCCATGTGTCCCTTGCCGACGTGGTCTGTTGTCGTGAGTTGGATCAACGGTTCAGATGCAATCTTGGCTCAACGACTGCGATTTCATCGCGAAATCGCATATCGCGATTTTGGGGTTTTCGTTGTCAATGTTCACGAGACTCGTGAAACTCCGATTCTCCGATGGCTTATCCCCCTCGCAGCTTCTACAGATATGATCATTGTCGGGTGTCTGCTTCCAATCTGACGGCTCAGATCACTTCTTATGCATGCCAACTCCTATGCTTAACATCTGCGCAACTTCTCCCGATCCAACACCTATCGAGATTTGCGAGTGAGATCCGATGGTTCTCGGTCTCTTTCCTGTGCTTCTTGCGTGTATAAGAATTCTATTCCTCCTAAGCTTATCTTCCTCCTGAGCTTATCTTCCTCGAATCCTTAAGCCAGCATCACTACTGTACTTTCCATCAATGACAATTCTATGCTGCCTGTAAAAACAGTTCCAACGATACCAAAAATTTGGTCTATCGAGATGTCAGCATGTTGACATGTTGGCACCGATTCCACTTTGCAATAAAGTTTAACAATGTACCTGGGGGGTGATAGGTCGATACACCAGGATCGTTAGATCAAGATGTTGGGCACTAGGGTACTTCTTGCACTTGATTTGATATGTTCCAAGGGGCCAATAGGTTGGTACATCGAAATCTTGATAGAGAAATTTGAACGGTCGATCATCCTTCTCGAAAATAATGAATGACTCGATATTCACCTCGGTCACATGATCTCATATTCTTGTTCCACAATATCGATTCAATGGATCACTGTTGATCCTTATAGTGATCAATGGTGGATCTTCCTCCTTGATTGTAATATACCAGATATAAAAACTATGCAGAACAGAAATAAAATGATAGAAATGGAAGAATAACTGCAATATAACCAGAACAATCACCACAATAACACTGAAATGATATCAGAATAACAACAGAAATAACACTTTGCTTCTGAGAGAAATGTTCACGGGCCTCTTCGAGGGGGAAACCTCTAGTCGAGAAGAGCTCTATTACAATAATATCCAACCTAGGGTTCTCATACCCTCGACTCCTATTTATACTAAATATGTCTATCAAAAGAAGCATCTAGAGGAAGATCCTTCTAGAAGCAGAAGATTCTATTAGGTCATCTTACATTTGACTTATTCTATTTTATTGCAAGGCCTTATTAATATTGACCTTTATTACATCTGAATATATTGTTCTACCTATGTGCGGGTTAGGACCCTAACATGTCTGCCCCCTTAAAAACAACCTTGTCTTGAAGGCTTTAGATGTGGAAATTGTTGCAGAATGGTAGTTAGTTCCCAAGTGGCATATGCTAGAGTTGTATCTTTCCACTAGACTAACACTTCCTTGATGGTTCTCTGACGCAAGCGACGCTCATGTTGGTCCAAAACTGCTTGTGGAAATAGCCAAATTGATCCTTCTTTGGCTAACTCGGGAAGGTTGGTTTGAATTTGGAACTTAGTTCCCATCACCTTCTTTTAGCATGAAACATGAAAAACAGGATGTAGCTTTGAATGACTAGGAAAAGATAACTGATAGGAAACCCATCCCACACACTTGAGAATGATATAAGGACCATAAAATTTGGGTGCTAGATTCTGACAATTCTCGGCCTTGAGGGAATTTTACTTTTAAGGTTGCAGTCGAAGAAACACCTGATCCCCTTCAGCAAATTGACGTTCAAAGGGACATTGATTTTCTTGTTGCTTCATGCAATTTTGTGCCATGACCAAATTCTCTTTGAGGGTACAGAGAATAGCCTCTAAAACTGTAAGTGTTTGGTCAACCACCTGGACCTTCGAGACACCAGGTAAGTATGAGAGAATTGAAGGTGGATTCTGTCCACATACTACTTCAAAAGGAGTCATGCGTGTACTTGTATGGTATGAAGTGTTGCACCACCATTTAGCTAGGGGTAACCATTGAGCCCACTGATTTTTCTTTTCCGAGGAAAAACACCTCAAATATGTTTCCAAACACTTGTTGACAAATTCCGTTTGACCATTAGTCTAGGGATGATAAGTTGTGTTGAGGTGCAATTGGGTGCCTTGTAGCTTGAACAATTCTTGCCAAAAATTGCTTGTGAAATTTGGGTCGCGATCAGAAACAATAGAGTGTGGCATGCCATGAAGGTTGAAGACCTAATCCATGAAAATTTGAGACACCGTGGATGCTGTAAAAGAGTGTTGAAGAAAGCAGAAATGAGCATACTTGGAAATCCGATCAACAACCACCACGATGACTAATTTATTTCTCGATTTGGGTAAGCCTGTAATAAAATCCATAGAGATATCCCTCCAAATAGCAGGTGGAATTGGAATTGGTTGTAGTGTGCCCAAAGATTTGACTGTTTATCCCTTGTTGCATTGACACACATCACATTCAGCGACAAAATTACGAATGTCCTGTTTCATACCATCCCAGAAAAAAGAACGTTTGACCTTGTCATAGGCTTTGGTGAACCTGGAGTGCCTTGTTGTGGGTGTAGCATGAAGCTCAGAAAGTACTGTGGATTTAATTTTTGATTGTTTACTTAAATACAAATGAAATTTGTATCGAAGCTCATCATGGAGCCAAGAGTACCTTGGGGAAGCTAGAGCATTGGACTGCAATTGTTGGATCAGATACAAACTTTTGGGATCTTGTAGCCATTCCTGGCGAACGACTTGGAGCCAATCTGGTACAATGAAGGAAAGAGAAAAAAGGGATCCTTCATCTTCATATTTTCGGGAAAGTGCATCCGCAACCACATTGTCTTTGCCTTTATTGTAAATGATCTCATAATCATATCCAAAGAGCTTAGTCACCCATTTTTGTTCCTCCAGGGAGGAAATGCATTGTTCCATAAAATACTTAAGGCTTTGATGGTCTGTCTTAATTTGGAAGTGTTTCCCCAATAGATAAGGGCGCCACAGATCAACGACATGCAAAATATCCAACATTTCCTTTTCATAGATTGATTTGAACAGATTTATTTCAAATAGTTGCTTGCTGGTAAAGGCCAAAGGCCAACCCTATTGCATAAGGACTGCACCATTTCCTTTCCCTGAAGGATCACATTCCAAGACAAAGTTCTTTGTGAAATCAGGAAGGGCCAAGACTGGAGTGGTGCACATGGCCATCTTCAAGGTTTGAAAATCTTGAGCAGCGATTGGAGTCCAAGTGAAAGAGTTCTTTTTTAGGAGAGCAGTGAGAGGTGCTGCAATCTTTCCATAATTCTTAACAAACTTGCAATAATAACCTGTTAAGCCCAGAAATCCACGCAATATTTTGAGAGTCTTTGGGTGAGGCTAGTATTGCATAGCTTCAATCTTTTTAGGATCCACCCTGATGTCATCCTTGCCAACCAGATGACCCAAGTACTCTACTTCTGAGGCGCCAAAAGCACATTTATACTGTTTCAGGAAAAGTTGGTGCTGAGAGAGTAGATGGAGAACTCGATCCACATGAGCAAGATGGTTTGTACAAGTTTTGATATAGATGAGGATATCATCAAAGAAAACTAAGAAAAAATTACGGAGAAAAGGACGGAAGACATGATTCATGAGGCTTTGGAAGGTGGAGGGGGCATTACACAAGCCAAAGGGCATGAAGAAAAACTCATAGTGGCCCTCATGAGTTCTAAAGGTAGTCTTGGAAATGTCTTCCTCTTTCATACGTATCTGGTGGTAGCCCGAGCAAAGATCAAGTTTAGTAAAGAATTGGGCGCCACTCAGTTCATCCAATAGGTCATCAATGACAGGAATGGGAAATTTGTCTTTAATGGTAAGTTTGTTGAGGGCATGGAAGTTGGGACACATTCTCCAAGAACATTCTTTCTTCAGGACCATGACCACAGGAGAAGAGTAGGGGCTCGTACTAGGGTAGATAACTACTGCATTAAGGAGTTCCTGGACCATTTTCTCAATTTCATTTTTTTGGGAAAAAGGGTGATGATACAAACGAATATTGGGAGGAAGGCTTCCGGGTACAAGGGGAATGGAATGATCATGAACACCACGGGAAGGAGGGAGTCATTGGGGAGTGGAAAAGACCACTTGATGTTTAGAAATGATGGCTTGGAGGTCTTGCGGCACCGAGGGTGTCTCGATTGCTTGTATGGCATGGAATTGGGCAATAACACCAGAATGACCTTTTTTGAGCAGCTTTTCCATGCGATGGGAACTAATGATCTCAGGTGAACCGGTGGTGATGCCTTGGAACTTATATTGGTGGCCCTCTTGGTTGAATTGCATGGTTAATTCCTTAAAATCCATGAGAATGGGACCCAAAGTCCTTAGCCAGTCTGCACCCAACACAATGTCACAACCACCCATGTCAATAGAAAACATATGAGATTTCAGGTGGTAGTCCCCAATTTGGAGATGCACATTTTCACAACTCCCTCCACATTTCATGGAGCCACCATTGGCAATCATGATTTGGAAATTATTGACGACATGGATGTAGCAATGAGTTTCTTGGGCAATGCGGCGATGAATAAAATTATGGGTGCTTCCACTATCAACCAGATTGATGACCTTCCGATGCTTTATGTAACTTATTATCTTGAGCGTTTGGGGAGAAGAGAAGCTAGTGAGAGCATTGAGGGAAATGACCAGTTCTACTTTGGGAGGGTCTGAGGGAGGGGTTATGTCAGGGGTTTCAATTGACTCAGACACAAGGGGAGTTTCAAGATTCTCTTTCGAAATATCCTCGGAGATGGCCATAAAAATATTTTGTTCCTTACACTTGTGGCCTGAGAAATATGTTTCATCACAATTATAACAAAGGCCTTTGAGTTGGCATTCAGCCATTTCAGCCCTAGTCAATTTTTAGATCTTTAGTGGAGCGGAGGGAGTAGTGGTATTTACTTGTTTAATGCGAGGGATAAAGGAGGGTTTCCGGTTTTTAGAAGATACAACCTGTTGTGCTTCTTTAGCTCTTTTAGTAGCCTCCACCCATATCTGAGGCCGAGCCATGAGGACATGGTCCCAAATCTCATCCCTTAGGCCACTGATAAAACACTTTCAGAAAAAGGCATCAGACATGCCCTCTATCCAAAAATCTAGGCGCTCAAAGGAAGATATAAAGTCTTCCATTGTTCCTGATTGTTTCAACTTTGTCAAATGGCCCAAATGGTTGGTGTCAGTGTCAAAGCATTCATAAATCTCTGCCACAAAGTGTGTCCAAGCAATATACCCTTGATGGGAAGTTTTTCTCCATTGCCACCATTGCCAACGTTCTTGATCTAGATGGAGAACACCATACCAGAGTTTGGCCAAGTCATATGTAATTTCGTATAAAGAGAAATAATGTTCCATTTGGGTTACCCAACCAGTGGGGTCTGAGCCGTCAAATTTGGTCACATCCACCTATGGAAGGCGTAGGTCACGTTGAAAGTGCTGGTACTGAAATTTTTGGGAATGAAAGGAATGTTTAGCTTCAGTATGTGGAGGTGAATCAGAGGAAGGGTTATCTGTAGAGATATGCAACTTGGCGTAGAGTGTCGAAAAGACAGATTCAAGCTGGGTGGTCAGGTCTTGTTTGATTTCCTCCATTGGGGACTACATGGTTGTATTGATGGCGACAACATTGGCACTGAGTTGTTTCACTTCTTGTTGGGTCTCGCTGAAACTAGATTGCAATGTATTGAAGTGAGATTCCAAGTCTTGGCTACAGGTATGGGCCATGAGGATGAGGGAACCGAAAAAGGGGGGGGTGGGGTCAATTTGTTTTTCGAAAAATGATATGTATGAATGTGATAAGGAGAAAAGATGAATCCAATGGAATAGGTCTCAAATAATGGTGAAAAACTTTCTAGACCTTTTTTTTTTTTTTAACACCTGCGAAGTTATACTCCGGTCTGAAGAATACTGTAGTGATAAAATGCCCAAATGCTTAACCAGGAAGAAATGTGTAGTCCTTTGGAAACTCGAACACAGTTGCACGGAAATAGATCTTATCTATTTTAATTTGTTTATGTTTCTGTCCCCAAGGGTTCTACAGACAAGGGTTTTCCCTGTGTTATAGCTCTCTGATATATGTGCGGGGTCCAACAGTAGTACTCGGCCCAATATCTCAAGGCACTAACTAAGGAGGCTAGACCATGCCCTTAGCCGTACTACCCGACTACCCAGGTACTAGAGAGTATCTTCTCGAGTGTTGTTCTCGGTGGCACTATAGCAGTCAAGTGGCCAATCAGTTTATCTAAAGAGGGCTTCAGGTAATCTAGGTCAATCCGTACACAGGTGTTGTCTGATGTGCTACCACTCTAAGGGGTACCAACAGGGGTTACAAGGATTGCCAACAGATGTGCGCCTAAGTACCACTTGTATTTCTTGTGTGTATGAATCCCTCAACTGTTGATTTATGTGTGTAACGACAGATCTCTGTGGCTTAAAGATGTTGGAATACATCTCTACCCTGAAAAAAAAATTACCCACAATTTCTGTTGAGGAAAGTGCTCTGATACCACTTGTAATATACCAGATATAAAAAGTATGCAAAACAGAAATAAAATGATAGAAACGGCAGAATAACAACAATATAACCAGAACAATCACCACAATAACACTCAAATGATATCAAAATAACAACAGAAATAACACTTTTATTCTGAGAGCAATGTTCACGGGCCTCTTCGAGGGGGCAACCTCCAGTCGAGCATAGCTCTATTACAATAATATCCAAGCTAGGGTTCCCATACCCTCGACTCCTATTTATATTAAATATGTCTATCAAAAGAAGCATCTAGAGGAATATCCTTCCAGAAGCAGAAGCCTCTATTAGGTCTTCTTACATTTGACTTATTCTATTTTATTGCAAGGCCTTATTAATATTGACCTTTATTACATCCGAATATATTGTTCTACCTATGTGTGGGTTAGGACCCTAACATTTATGGAATGTGTTTATCCTCGCCATTTAGACCTACAACGCATACTCATGGTCTCTCTCACACACGTTCACCATTTGGATTCAAATTTATAGATTTATCAGGTTTTGCACACATGGATTGACACATAAACTAGCCATAGCTCAAGAGTACATAAATTACACACTTTTCATTATATTGAGCTCGATTATTGTTAAGAACCAAATACTTGCATACATAAACAATACAAATATTCATAGAACAATATACAAGAACCACACTTTTATTATAAGAAAACCCTTGAGGTAGGGAAACACCATACAATGGATCCTATTATGGAAGGGATCCTCTCCTATTCACTTGCCTCTTCAAGGGGGCATCCTCCTATTGAGATACCTCTCCAGGGTAAAATCATGAATATGGGTAACACTTTCGTGACAATCGGGTCTCAAAAATTCCTAGCGGCATTTTTTCGGCCGAAACAATGCTGCTAGGAATTGTTTCAGCCGAAAATTTGCACGTCAAATTGAACAGGGCCCTCGAAATTCATGTACAATGTTTTTTGGATGAATTATTTTCCTATGGTAATAATATTTCGGCCGAAACGTTTATTTTTAACGAATTCCGTTAAAATCTAGATTTCGACCGAAAGATTATTTCGGCCGAAAACATGAAATTGAGACTGAAAAGAAAAACCAGAAAATTGCTCCAAGCTTACCTGAACTTTGGAGGTTGCAGACTCCTGCGAATTCTAAGAATTTGGTTTCGAAAATGACACCAGCATTTCCAAAATTGAATCTACTTTCAATTTCTATAATTTGTTTTCATTTTCTTTATTTTTATCTAATTTTATTTAATTTTAAAAAAAAATCATTGCATAATATTTTCAGCAGACATTATGATTCGGTGAAATGAAATATCGATATCTCTAAAAATGTATAGTGAAAAATTTAGAAAAAAATATATTCACAATCCTTAAACTGTTCTCTTCAAAAGAGTATATTTAGATTTTAGTTTTAAGTAAAAATTAAGATAGATACAAGGTGTAGAAAAACATTTGTTTAAAATCTGCAACGTTTTCAACTTGGTCAACTTCAAAAAATTCTAGAAATTATAATATTCATCCGTTAGATTCAAAATTATAGTCATAATAAAATAGAGTCTTTGCAGATTGTTGCAGTATATTTAGTTTCTTAAAAACATAAGTTTAATAATAGATACATTGTTGTAGAAAAGCGTTACTCATTATCATTCCTTTCATATTTAAGGAACATACTGTTAAACAACTCTCAAACTGACATATCAAATCGTGATAAAAAAAAATTGAAAAATAGTCATTAGAAAGCTAACCAAATTATTCACAAGTTTTGTTTTTACTGTAAAGTGAAATTCTAAATAAAAAAAATTAATTTTGTATGCCGGAAGTTGAAGAACTTGTGAAAAAAGTGCTGAAAATACTCTATCCAATGGCACTAATATGGTATCAATATGAGAACCATATGAAAAGTTATGAACTCTGCAATCCTATCGTCATCACGAAAGCCCTAGAAAATGAACAATTTTAAATCGGCTATATCTTCACTTCCAAATCTCTAATTTGGGTGATTCTTTTTTAAATCAACCATTTTTTAACAAGGAACTCAGATCTATAATTGTTTTTGGAAAATTTGGCCCCAACTACTACATAAAATAAATAAAAAATTGTGTGACCGTTCGCGGAAAAAACCCCGAAAATTTTGCATATTTTAAAATGTCGATAACTCCACTTCCTGGACTCTATTTCAGACAATTGTTTTTTTTAATTTCATTTTTTTTTTTTTTCTGAGAGGAACTCAAATATACAACCAGTTTCTAAAACGTTTGCACAAAAGTCAACAAAAATTGTCTGGAATGTTGCGACCCTCTTTTTCTTCTCCGAAAAAACAAAATATGAAAAAAAATATATATATATTTTCCCACGATGCCTGCCAAGGAAAGTGCTATGATACCACTTGTTAAGAACCAAATAATTTCATAAATAAACACCACAAATATTTAGAGAATAATATAGAAGACCCACATTTTTATTATAAGAAAAACCTTGAGGTAGGGTAACACTATACAATGGATCATATTATGGAAGAGATCATCTCTTGTTCACTTGCCTCTTCGAGGGGGCATCCTCCTATTGAGTGACTGCTCCATATACAACAATTCTTCTTCACATCCCATTACATTGTTTGAACCCCTTTATATAGTGATACCAACCACCTAAGAAAATTCTAGAGGAGGAATCTTCTAGAAGCAGAACCTTCTAAAAAGTCCTCTTACATTTATTATAGCTATACTAAGATATATAACTACCAAAGTGGGTCTTATTTAATAATATAGTGGACCTAGTCCACCTTACATTGAATGGCCTCCACTACCTCCCTAGCTACCTAAAAATCCATCCCCCTTATGAAAGCATTGTGTTCAACGCTTGTTATGAGGGTATACAACCATATACTCAGGTCCCATGGATAAATGTGGACCATAGAGATAAAGTATACTAGAGAACCAGGGTCCCATGTAGAAATGAAAGCCACCATGATGAAGTAGTCGAACTTCCATTCTAAGCTAGGGTCCCATGTCCAAGTGCTCATGTGAACTCCACATGGAAGATATCGAAACCCAATAACCAACTGAAAATTATGCTCCAAATAATGACACCTGTCATGTGGATCCAAATAAGAATATCCATCCACATAGTGAGAAATGGTCGTAGTTGAATCAAGAAGGAATAACACCACTGTAGAATATGTAGGTTCGACACTTGTAGTCATAATTAGCTCTTGATTTGTCACAATGATGTTCTCTACAGAAGGTGGAGTAGAGTCATCAAATAAAATATGAAAGTGGTGGTCATCCTAGAAATGACAGCTATCCATATACCAATCATCATAATCATCTTCATAATCATACAAAGCATATATTTCTTGATTATATTCTGTCGAGATGTAAATGCTAATGATCTCCCTGTTATATCTCTCTTAGATCTCCTACATTGCAAGAGTAAAGTACAAAGAATCACAATCACACTCGAAAGCAAGCCAAACAAGTTCTTCTCAAGCATATTCTGTCAGAATGGTGGAATAAATCTGAAGTTGTTCCCTTATTATATCACTGAGATCTTTAAGGGGCATTGGAAATTTTGTAGAGGTTGGAGTGCATTACATATTCGTTGGAAAAAACTCATAAAATATGCCAGAAAAAAGCGTTGAAAATACTCTATCCAATGGCACTAATATGGTAGCAATAGGATAACCATGTGAAAAGTTATGAACTCTGCAATACTATCGTCATCACGAAGACCCTCGAAAATGACCGATTTTAAATCGGTTATATCTTCACTTCCGAATCTCTAATTTGGGTGATTTTTTTTTAAATCAACTATTTTTGAATGAGGAACTGAGATATATAAATGTTTTTGGAAAATTTGGCCCCAAATACTACATAAAATAAACAAACAATTGTGCGACCATCCGCGGAAAAAACCCTGAAATTTTTTCATATTTTAAAATGTTGATAACTCCACTTCCTCGACTCCATTTCAGACAATCGTTTTTTTTAATTTGTTTTTTTTTTTCGAGAGGAACTCAAATTTACAACCAGTTTCTAAAAATTTCACACAAAATTCAACAAAAATTGTCTGGAATGTCGCGACCCTCTTTTTCTTCTTCGAAAAAACAAAATATGCAAAAAAATAAAAATATTCGCCCACAATGCCTGCCAAGGAAAGTGCTATGATACCACTTGTTAAGAACCAAATACTTTCATACATAAACACCACAAATATTTAGAGAATAATATAGAAGAACCACACTTTTATTATAAGAAAACCCTTGAGGTAGGGAAACACCATACAATGGATCCTATTATGGAAGAGATCTTCTCATGTTCACTTACCTCTTCAAGGGGGAATCCTCCTATTGAGTGACTTCTCCACATACAATAATTCTTCTTCACATCCCATTACATTGTTTGAACCCCTTTATATAGTGATACCAACAACCTAAGAAAATTCTAGAGGAGGAATATTCTAGAAGCATAACCTTCTAAGAAGTCCTCTTACATTTATTATATTTATACTAAGATATCTAACTACCATAGTGGGTCTTATTTAAAAATATAGTAGACCTAGTCCACCTTACATTGAATGGCCTCCACTACCTCTCTATCTACCTAACAATTACACACTAGTATGGCCTCTATGGGCCTAGTCACCCTCTTGTCTCGGTTTTACATTGTGTCTAGCCCCTTCTAATTATGTTTGTAGGCTTTACATATAGAAAACAAATACAACATTGTGGATCATTTCAGATCCATGATCCTCTCCATAAATCTCTAACTAATTTCCCGAAAAAAAAATTACATGCTAATAAACAACAAACTCTATAAATTATAAGTATTTTGAGGAAAATCGCATCTTCTTGCAGCCTCACGTCCACATCCTCGCCTTCTATAAATTTTCGGATCTGATTATGATTAGGGGTGTTTATGATCTTGCATCACCGAGGATGCATACATCCTTGGCATGCTTCCTCCCATGTCTTCCATTGTTTTAGTCTCTTGAATGTTGTGTACAATTCTCATTCTTTCTCCTTTGTGAGGGCAGTCTCTATACAAGTGATTTCCATCACATCCCTAACATTGTACAGGTTGTTGCCTTGGCCTTTTCCCAAAATAATTTGTTGTCTTGTGCTCATTTTGGGCTGGATGTCCTTGCTAGTTTGCTTGGGAGTTGTTGTTGAAAAAGGGTGGCTTAAAACCTTTCATCCATATTCATATTCATCCATTGTCATGCTTCCCTACTTGAATTCAAAGAACTCTTTCATTTTCTTTTCATAGTAATTCTCAGAAAAATACTTCTCTTGGGAATATCCTTTGAACTTCCACCATGAGACTCACTTCTCATCAATATGCTTGGATTCCTTCAGATGATCCCACCACATGGTTTCCTTGCCTTCGAAGTGGTAGGTTGCAATTCTTATTTCTACCTTGGAGGGGTAATCGTGTAACTGGAAATATTTCTTCATTTCCAATAGTGATGCCTCGACCTCTTCTCCCTTCCTATGATCACCATTGAAATTTGGTGGCTTTATCTTCTTGAGTTCACCTTGAAAGATGTCTCCCTCAAGCCTTCTCATTTGTCTCCTAATAGGAGACACACTTAGGATGTTCCCTAGCTCCGAACTTGCATGAGATTTCCTAATGGATTTCCCTCGGGAATGATGGCTCCTGCTCTTGCTCCTTGAATGCCCATCATTCCCATGCTCATCCCTCTTTTTATGGGATTTGGATGTTTCCACTTGTCTAGCACTAGCTTCTTGCTTGGTGCCAGAGTCTTTATTAGATTGCTTCTATAGCATGTTTAAGCTCTGTAGTATCTCTTCCCAAAATTTCAAAATCCTTTCATTATCATCCTTGTAACTATACACTTCTTTATGAAGGATCCTCATAGTTACAGGCTCCTTCCTATCTCTTCTTCCATTAGACTCAATCTCAACATTTCTCATGCTGACATGAAAACCTTAATGAATTCATCTTCATGACTGTAGAACCCTTGGGAATCTTCCATGGATGTATTTTTCATGTAGGAACCAAAATTCATTTCTGAACCTCTAATTTCTGTAGAAAATGTGCATGCAATCAATTTTTTGCTAGACAAAAATAAATACATACACAATTTTGGAAAAGAATGCATAAATTTTTCTTCCCTTTAATGCCACCAGTCATCTTCTTTTGATTTGACTGCAATTTTCACTGCTCAAATTAATATGTTGGGTTGATAGTAGTATTCCCCTCCTCAATACATTTTCATCAACTATTCATTTTCCCAATTCTAAGTTCCAGGCAGAAAGTTATGGTCTTTATAAGTTTTGATTGTTTTTTCCCTTTATAACCTTGCATGTTACAGGAGTGCTCTTTCTCTATCGTCACATTTTTAGGTACCCAGAACTCAAATTTGGCTCTATGGTCAACTTTTACAGTCCATGATCTTTCCATAGATTTCTCTTGGGCCCCAAACTTACTTCGGAGCCAGGAGTTATTCCTTATAAATGAAATTTGGTGTCAAAATGTGCCTTGCACTGATTAGGTTGTAACTTCTTCATATGAGCTCCATTTTGCACTCATAATATCTCATTTGAAATCTCTCCTCAAGCACTTCCATTTTTATAAGTAGACACTTTATGATCTGAAAGTACACACATTTTGTACAAATTTTATTTTCTAAAAAAGTTGTTTAGGCCCGCAAAAATGCCCTGCAAGTTCCTAACCTACAGAAAACAATGAAATTTTCTAATAATTTTGATTATTATTACCGGTTTGCACTAATTAATTCGTGGCAACTAAGACACCATGTCATTGGCCATAGAGGAAATTCCTACACTTCTCTTATCTCTCTTCTGCAAGCTTCCGTTCTGATCCGGTCGATGGGATTCAACCACCAGGCACTGAGGAAATACCTCCTCCTTCTCCTTGCTAAACTTCAACTTGACTCTCAAATGTTTGTAAATACCTGCCTATTCCTTTTCATCTCAAGTCTCTAATCCTTAGTCAAGAAAATCTCTGCATCCTTTGACGTTTTTCCAAATCAGAGTTCCTACTCCGTTGTCATGTCCTATGTAACAATCATGTCACCATATGGAGAGTTAAAACCAAAAATAATTATTATTTGAGATGGATCTTTTTATTAAAGACTTAATTTCAAATAATAGTTAAAACCTAAAGCATATTTGTTAAAATGCCATGAACCTTATTTAAAACATATATACTCATGATATTTTATACATGGCCTTTATATCAAATGATTGTTACATGGTTCTTATGAATTTGTTCCATTAACTCACCAAATCCTACATTCTTATCGAAAGTTAAAACTACTCTCCCATTCGTCTTATGGTTACAAAGGTTCAATTAATCATTTCTAAAAGCCACCTTCACAAATTCTAGATGTGAGAAAGTTTTAAACATTTTGTTAAAAAAAATTGTCTTAGTCCAGACTAAGTCAAGCCATACACAACTACCTTGATGTGACTGAATAAAAGTTAACTGCGTTAAGCCATGTCATTAAACCACACTTGAACGCCAAATCGTGAATGTAAGTCAAATGTTGGATGAGCTCACTTCAGGAACCATGCTATGCATCCAAGTTAAATTATGGAAAATCTCCAGCCTCCGGAGCTTTGTGAGTTCATCGAGAAATCCAGGAATGGTACCATCATATTCATTCGATGAGAAATTCAGACTCTACAAAGCAATGCATATGGATAAAGAGGGCCTGATAAGCATACAAATGAAATCATGGCTGGAAACAAATGAATATATGGAGGATTAAGGCTCGTAGATACAGGATAGTATATGTGGGTACTTCAGAATGAATAAGCTCCATTAAGAATGATAATCTTGATTATTCTTCTAATGCTTCAGACCATGCACTTCTTGGTAATAGAGTATTGAAATTATTATCAGGTGCATGGTACTTCTCACACTCAGACAACGGAGGCTACAGGGGGTGAGGATGCTCACTTTATTTGTACAGATGAAAAGGCTTGGGGTGGTTGATAATTGGATTTAGAGGGGTGTTAATGCTGGAAATTACGCTTGTGAACTTATGTTTCATTTTATGTCTTTTGTTGTCTGTTTTGGTTGTGATCTTAAAAATAGATTAAATTAAATTAAATATAGGTAACGCATATAAATTCCTACATAAATCTTATGACTAGAAAGCGAAGATGCTAGTAATATATCTAATAGATTGCAACACATGCACTCTTCTTTTGTAGTCCTGTAGGCTTTCGTACTGGCTTTTTCCTCATCTACTTCTATACAGTTAAATTTCCTCATCTACTTCTATACTGTTAAATTTCCCAATATGCAAGTGTTCTTACTGTGTTAAAGATGAGGTTGCTTCCTTATGTTGTTGATTGTGAGGATCAATTCTACTCAGCCTATTGAAGATGCATGCCCTGGAGAATCATATCCTCGTCTCATCCATGTTCATATCCCTATTGTTCATCTTTCATCAAAAAATTAGGGTAAATGAAGCCATGGAATAATCAGAGAACAAATATGTTGGTATTCAACGAAGATCTGAGCCAGCCTTAGTGGTTCTTGACTAGCAATTGTTAGAAGGATGTTTCTAAATATGAATGCTTTACTTTAGAAGAGGAAACTGGAAAAAGTTCCCATGAATGTCCAAGCTTGTGAAATTCTCAGTTCCAGTATAATTCATGACAAGTCTAATACATCAACACTGCATAAAGCTGATCAAGAAAATGGGAATGTGCCCTCGAGCACTAATGATTTAATGGAACTAAAGGATAAGTGTTATGTTGAGAATGTAGCTGAGAAATATGATATTGTCCTTTCAAAGTTGAAATACAATCCACTAGAAAAATAAATTATTTTGAATGGTTTTGTCAATGAAGGCAGTGATATTTCTATTAGGGATATCAGTGAAATTGGCAGTCCAAAATCTGCCAATAGAGTTTCTGTTAAGATTGGTTATGAGGAGGAAGAAGCAACTTTTCTTCGCTCAATTGGGTGGAAAGAAAATACAAGTGGAAAAGAGGCACTTATAGAGGAGGAATATAATTCTTTTTATCGGGAGCACGGGAGGATGGTGTGCATATAAAATATTTGTCACAAGAAATGGAACATTAATCTCCATCATTCAAGGACACCTTGAAAGTGTGGTGACAACAATAGGTGATCGAAATATATAACCAATTTCTTCTTTATTGGCGAAGTGTGACATATCATGTATTGAGGTGTCTAATTTATCAAAATGAACCCCATCTTGAAAATTATATTTAGAAAACAAGAGTCCTATTTTTTTAAGAGAAATGGGACAACACATGGAGTTGAGGTGTCAAGAGCCCAAAAATATTCTTCAATCTTAATTCTATTTTAGAAAAGCAGTTCCATATTTGAAGGAATCAAGGGATCATTCAAGGATATAAAATAAGTAAATGAAGGCTGGTTGGTAGGTTAGGGATTTTTTTTAGCAAAGATTTTGTATTTTGTAATGAAGCTTGTGGGGCTATTGTATTTTTCTCAGACATCAATAGATTTATGTTATTCTTTTTCTTTTTCAATATTAAGATTCTCAATTTCTCATAACTATTATGTATCTTAATTTTGTAATTTGCAATCAAATTGATAAATTTGTAAATAGTAATTTGGTATGACCATCACTGTTGTCATATATGTTTTTATTGATTTAATGACATTTCCATATTCGATAGAAACATGTGCACATATATGCAAATTATTTTAATTAAGTTTTATGTAGTTGGATTCATAATTTATGCCCAACTATGCACTTATCTTTTGTTGGATTCATTATCTAATGCCCAGTAAAATCATCCTTTCTTCATCCGAGCCTCACAGGGACTTCCTTACACATTGTTAAGCCTGATATTAAATGTTCTTCTTATTTTCCTCCACCTTTCATTCTCAACTATGGTGATTTTTTGGATAAGACACCATTCCCAATGGATTATGCCTCTCATCTGAGAGATTTATATCCTTTACTCCAATTATCTACCATTTAATCCGTAAACCATGTCTACCCTGCTTTATGTTTCTTACCATTTAAATATGGAATTCATAAGCTTAATGATGTGAGCTACTACTTAGTAACAATGGGAAGGAAGATGTCTTAAATCTGAGAAGGGAGCCCCCTCTCGTCCAAAAACCAACTTGTGGCCTAAAATAGGTTTTCAAGATGCCTTGGCATTGTTCCTAAATAGTAAGAAACAATATCAAGTTACAACACTGGGAATCGGGCACTAGGAAAGGAGCATTCCTTTTCTCCTCACCTCTATATGACTCTGGTCCGATCCACCAGGACACCAGACCACCGACCATCAGACACCATGCCACCCTACACACGCCTCCAGACAATATGTGATTCAACATCGGTTGGTCCGAGCCACTAGGTGTCGATCATAATGCCCCCGATCCCACATAATTTCCACTTAACTCTGATCCGTTCCACTGGCCACCGGACCACCATGACACGAGCCATCGGGACCCCTCACGCAAATTTCAACCAAATGACCTTTGATCTAATGTCATTCCACTAGGCTACTGACCCACCGGACACCAGTCCATCCCCGTGCAACTTCCAAACCAAATGACTTTGGTCCACTGGACACCGCTCCATCCCCATGCAACCTCTTAACCAAATGACTTTTGATTTTACGTCAGTATATCAACTCATTGTGCACCAAGCACCTTAACCAAAAGTATATGTTGTGTGTAGGCTCCACAAGGTTCTGTGACACTCTATGCTTCATGCTTAAGTAAAAAATAGGTGCCTTTTGTTTATAAAAAAATATTTTGAACCTTTCTCCATGCATGTGGGATAAATAAGACAGTTAGCAGATCGAAGACCAAGGATCCACATAGAACTAGATCGACAGTTGTTGAGCGTCAACCTTATGGATGACATAATGTTCAATATGATTGTTCAAATCAATCAAACAATGGATCATTGGAAATCCTAGACCATGGAGATTATCTTAGTCATATTTTTCATGGATGAATAACAAATTTAAACCACAAGAAATCTCCATCTAACATTGTCCTGAAACAAAGTAATTTTTACAACAAATAAAAATTTGATTCAAACAACTTCAGTTTTCATGTAGCAGGATCATGCATGTTAGTGTTGCAACCTTCTTGTTTGGTACCATAATGTAACATTCCCCGGCTCAACTAGGGAATGCTACTTGCATAAATACACATAAAAACCAAAAATTCTTTATGGTTTTTTTACTGTAGTTTCTTGTGGCTTACCAACCACGATTTATACAAACATTTTAACTAGATTTTACTACCCATAAATAAATGCATTTACAAAAATATAAATGATCATGAATGCAGCTATTAAATTCATTCACAGCAACAATAAAACATTCACATACACATAGTTAATCAATAGTTAAACTTGTGAATTGACTCAAAAAATAGATAAACACTTATCTTTTAAATTACTTGTGCAACCAACTGCTTGTAAAGAACATTCCACCCAACCATAGAACTGTTGTTCTAAGTCTCAACAACAAGTCACCCTCTCACTGGGGCTAAGAAACCACAAGAGAAGGGTGTCTCTCACAATCAACACTCACAACTCACTATCACACAACCCACTAGTTTCCTCCTACAACTATACTGAATTTTCTTCAGTTGTCTTCCTCTTAACCTAACCAACCCAAGGAATGCACCCCTTCACTGTTCTCAATCCATCGAGTGTCCCATTCATTTTTCAAGGTCTCTCTGGCTCAGGGATATAGGAAAATCTTTGTTGAGAACTAAAGGGACTCACTACCAAGAAAATCACCAATAAAAACAACAACAAAACTTTTTTTTATAATGAAACTCACTCAAGAGTTCTCTCTTCAAGCCTGACAACCTGTTTCTTCAATTTCCATCTCCAAATATGCTCCAAAATGATCCAACATGCTCCTAAATTCTCACATCCTTCCTACTCCAGATCTGGTGCTCTCTTTTCTTTATTCCTCCTTATTGTTCATGCAAAACTCAATGTGTAAAAACTTCCTGTAAAAATCCATACGAGGTTCCTCTATTTTACCAAGACAATTGAATTATCACTATGCCCAATGTTGATTGCTTCTTCCTCATGCTTTCCAATAACTATGGGATGTGACTCTCACACCCATTGATCCAAAAAGATCTTTTAAAGACTATGGTTGAGTTTTAAAAACATGAGTTCATTAACCATTTAAAAAATTGATGAAAGAGGAAGAATCAAAGATCTAACATGGAAGCCATAATGAAATATACAGATCTTCAAAAGTACATCATAAAAATTCCAAATGGATTACAAACTTATATGGTTGTGTTCTGCTATATCTCAAGAACCGAGAACAACTGACGACACTGAAAATGGATGAACGAAGCTCCCGGAAATGGCCCACAAAGTTGCTCTCCCCAAAGGCTTCCCTCCATAAAAATGGCTTTGGCTTTACAATTCTTCAACAATTTTCTTGTTCTGAACCTATCTAAGGCTTCCAATAACCTATGGTTTATATAGGCTTGAATTTTACAACAAACCCCCAACTTCCCCCCAATATCTGGCCTCAAAAAGATCTCTAGATCCTCAAATAATGGTCAAAATATCCATAAAT
This sequence comes from Picea glauca, assembly GCA_000966675.3. Classification (NCBI taxonomy): domain Eukaryota; kingdom Viridiplantae; phylum Streptophyta; class Pinopsida; order Pinales; family Pinaceae; genus Picea; species Picea glauca. The sequence goes on from JZKD02S1254693.1 coordinate 345,576, forward strand.
TGGCTTAAAATCCATTAAAAATCTTATAATAAAGTTTAAAAACCCACTTTGGGCCAAAATTAGGGCACAACCCCCTTTGTTCGGGCTCCTGTTCATATGGGCGCCCTCCATGTGGACCTGGTCTGGTGCTACCACGTTGGTCCCCCAACATAGGCTCCTGGTTTTTGTGTGCATGACCATATGGCTGCGGGCTAAACCACCACACGCCTATAATAATTTAGGCTCTAGATTCATGGCCCCTAGTCATGCGTCTTGGTCGGTAGGCTAGCTCGACCGACTGGATGCTATCCACAAATCTGTGCATGTTATATATATAGCAGGGTCATGTTAAAGGGTCGTATGGTGTTGCATCGGGGGTTGGGGCTAGGCCCCAACCCTTTTCTCCGCCCAACTTACAAAAAGGTAAGTTTAAATAATAATTTGCGACCATAGTTTAGAAGGACTAATGTGGGCAGGCTGGTAGCCCAACCCTACCAAAACACTCGCCCGGACCGGAGGTCACGTTTTCGACTCTTGTGGAATCACATACAATTTTTCCTAAACACATTGTCCAATGGAGGGGTACCACATGGAAGCCCGTGACTGGGTCACATGGCACCATTACATTCTCCCACATATATGCCATGTGTCCAAATGTGATTCAACCAAGTCTTCCACACCTGCCTAGTTAGACTGCCAGTCTAGTTAGACGCCATGTCTCATACGACCGTACGGACCTTGCCATGTCAACCCATGCCAAGTTAGTTGTACGGACGTGCCACGTGTCACAATATGACTCGTCCACCTGTCAGCATTCAAATTCCCATTCAGTGCACCTGCCACATCATTGTACGGTCGTATGGACTGTATGGTCAACTGCCACGTCAACATTGTACGGACTGTGCAGTTAGCAAAAATTGTGTTTGTTTGGAAAAACGAGCACATCGTGATATATTTCACATACAGTGTATGTTTGAGCCCATTCAAGTTGTGTTGGGTTCGTAATGGCGAGGCCTGTGCACATGTCCATTTTAAAGCGATTCTGAGCACTTTGATTTTTACGCCTTCCTGGACCCATTTTGGTTCCTAGATCCATTCTAGATCATGCCTCCCCACTAAGACCTTTTGGTCCTCCAAAAGGATACTAACCAGTCATCAAGTGTGGGATAGGTCACCCCACTTGTTCTTTGTCTTTAAACTCTATCCTGTGCACCTATCTCATCAAGATCAACTGTAAAACAACCATGATAATTGACAACATATTTTTAGCCACTTGTACTCTATTATATCTTACTGAAGCCACTATCATTCATGTTGACAACATTACTAATGATAACATCAGAAATATGACTGCAAATGAGCTAATATGTTTGTAATACTTGCATGACATTAGTTTATCTTGAAGCGAAGTATGATTGAACTTCCATTCTACAATCATCTCATGTTCTTACTTGAGATCAATTACTTGATTTGGAGCAATTATAGGTGTGTTGCTTGCATGATTTTCCTTCCTTAATTGTTCCATTGTTTGAAGAGATTGATTTTCTTTTAAGTGATGAGCATGTACAAAATATTATTTGTCTTCTTTGATTAAGTGATATTGATTATGTTCCCTATAGAAGATTTCTTTGAGATCATACAAATAAGGACTGCCTAAGACCAATCCACATTCATTGAGTGGCACCACATCACACATTACCTCATCCACAAACTTAGATGAAATTGCAAACTTCAAAGTGCATTGCTTAGTTATGTGCAATTTATGGTTTTTGCTTATCCATTTAAGTGGGTAAGGATTATGACACATCTGAATGTTTAATCCCAATTGTTTAACCACTTCCTCTGAAATCAAGTTAGATTGAGACCCACTATCTATCAATGTGTCAACCTTAGTATGTCTCATTATGACCCTTATGTGAAACAATTTACTTCTAGAATCAAATCCAACACCAATTTTACTTGTCAAACCAACCACTGAGATTTTAGATTCATCACCCGAATCCGATCCCAGGTCTTTTGGTCATGATGTTGCTACAACTGCCTGCCTCCCTTTCCTTTCTTTCAACCACTTCAGTCTCTTCTTGGGATGTAATTTCCAGCAATGGTCATCATCATGCCCTTCTTTCTTGCAATGCTTGCAAGAGAGCTTCTCTTCCTTTCTTTCCACTGAATTTTCCTTCTTTCTATTCCACTTCCTTTTGTCCTCTTTTCTTGAAGATGATTCCCCTGATATACCAACTCATCTTTTCCCTGGCTCAATGTATTTTCCTTGAACAGAAACCTCATCAAGATTAGGAGGTCCAAACATAAACACAATGTTACAAATATGTGCAGGTAAACCTCCTATATACTTCATAAGAGTTTCTTGGGTATGTAAATGAATGTTTAACATTAATAATGCCATCTTACGAAATTCATCTGTGTATTCTTGCACTGTTTGTCCCTTTCTTAGTTTAATACCTTTCCATTCAATTAAAACCTTCTCTTTATAACACAAAGGAAAAAATTGTTTTCTAAGTGAAAAAACAAAATCTTTGCATGATGAAAATACATTACCCACTTGTTGCATGTCATTTTTCAACTTGCTTTGCCACCAGATGAGTGTTTTTCCTGGAAGATGAAGCGATGCAAACTTGATTTGAGTTGCCTCATCCTTGATTTGTGGCACACTACAATAAACTTCCATTTTTCTGACCCAGTTATCAAAGCCTTTGTGCATTGACTTCACCATCATACATGGGTAATTCAAATTTCACATCAAACTTAAGTAAAGGAATATCATGTTTATGTTTATGGGAATGTTTTCTTGCGATGGATTTGGAACTTGTACTTGAAGAAGACAAAGTTTATGGAGAAGAAGGAGGTTTAGGAGAATCCTCTCCTTATTCATTTTTTCCTTTTGAAGATTCACCTAGAATCGGTCTCTTCCATTCCAAGTAATCTTCATATAGAACCTTCATCATCTCTGACATGGAAAAGAAAGTCTTTCGAAACTCTATCTCCTCATGACAAAGTCCCTCTTCCGATGCCATCTTCTCACTTTGAGAAGTTCTATTTCTCAATCCAATCTCAGGATTCTCTTTAACAAGTTCACCTTCACCATGGTTCATATTTTCCCTGGTAATCATGCAAACTGAAAAACCAACCGTCAACCTTCTCTGGTACCACTTGATCCCAAAAGATATTTTAAAGACTATGGTTGAGTTTTAAAAACATGAGCTCATTAACCATTTAAGAAATTGATGAAAAAGGAAGAATCAAAGATGCAACATGGAATCCATAATGAAATATACAGATCTGGAAATAAGCATAAGAATCAACAAACCATAACAACAAAAGTTGATAACGGAGTTTGGAAATATCGCCTACGTCTTCGAGCCTTTGTCTTAGTGGGTGAGGCTTTCTTATTTATCTTGAAAGCTTCAAATGTAAATCATAAAAATTTCAAATGCATAAAAAACTGATCTGGCTGTGTTCTGTTGGATCGCAAGAACCCAACACAACTAATGGCACTAAAAATAGATGAACAAAGCTCTCAGAAATGGCCTGCAAAGTTTCTCTCCCCAATGGCTTCCCTGCATAAAAATGGCTTTGGATTTACAATTCTTAAACAATTTTCTTGTTTTGAACCTCTCTAAGGCTACCAAGAACCTATGGTTTATATAGGCTTGAATTTGGCAACAAAACCCCAACTTCCCCCCAAGATCTGGCCTCAAAAAGAGCTCTAGATCCTCCAATAATGGCCAAAATCTCCCAAGATTGGCTTAAAATCCATTAAAAATCTTATAATAAAGTTTTAAAACCCACTTTGGGCCAAAATTAGGGTGAATCCCCCTTTGTTTGGGCTCCTGGTCATATGGGCACCCTCTGTGTGGCCTTGGTCTAGTGCTAGCGCATTGGCCCCCCGACATAGGCTCTTGGTTTTTGTGTGCATGGCAATATGGCCGTGGGCTAAACCACCACGCGCCTATCACAATTTAGCCTCTGAATTTGTGACCCCTAGTCATGCACCTTGGTCGACAAGCTAGCCCGACCAACTGGGCGCTATCCACAAATCTGCATGTGTTATATATAGAGCAGGGTCATGTTAAAGGGTCATATGGTGTCGTGTTAAGGGTTGGGGCTAGGTCCCAACCCTTTTATCTGCCCAAATTACAACAAGGTAAGTTTAAATAATAATTCGCGACCATAGTTTACAAGGACTAATGTGGGCGGGCTGGTAGCCCGAACCTGTCGAAACACTCGCCCGGACCGGAGGTCACAGGTTCGACTCTCATGAAATCACATACAATTTTTTCCAAACAAACCAACAAATGGAGGGGTGCCACGTGGAATCCCATGACTAGGCCACGTGGCACCATTACATTCACCCACATATATGCCATGTGTCCAAATATGATTCGACCACATCTGCCACACCTTCCTAGTCATTCTGCCAGTCTAGTCAGTTGCCACGTGTCGTACGATCGTACAGACCTTGCCACGTCAGCCCATGCCAAGTCAGTTGTATGGATGTGCCACGTGTCACAATATGACTCGTCCACCTGTCATCCTTCAACTTCTCAGTCAGAGCACCTACCACGTCACTGTACAGTCGTACAAACTGTACGGTCAGCTATCATGTCAGCACTGTATAGATTGTACAGTCAACAAAAATTTTTCTTGTTTGGCAAAACGAACAGATCGTGATATCTTTCGCATACAATGTTTGTTTGAGCTGGTTCAAGTTGCGTTGGGTTTGTAGCAATGATGCCTACATACACGTCTGTTTTGAAGCAATTATGAGCACTTTGATTTTTAGTCCTTCTTGGACCCATTTTGGTTCCTAGATCCATTCTGGATCACCCACCCTCTTACATGAGTTTAATGATTATACTCTCATAGAATCAAACATAAATAGAAGTTATCGCCAAAAGATAATAAAATTTAGAAAAGTGGGTTTGGATTAATACTGATAAGTCATTTCTCCCTTGATTCCATCTTAGACACTCCCTAGGAATTCTCTCCTCTTGTGGAAAACTCATCCCCCATATATGTCCATATTCCCAGCATCTGGCATCACATTATTTGTATTAAAAACAAAAAATGCATTTCACATATTATGTGACTTAGGCCATTTCCATATTCATATCCACATTATGCATTAATTAAATTGGGGATTATAGTGGGGATGTTACATCAACAACAAGCATAAAATTCCACAACCCAACAACAAACACAATAGGCTACAACACCACGTAGTGATGTCACGATAGACTGAATAGGATATTATGAACCTCTGCCTAAAACCACTGACAAAGGAAAATAACTAGCTATGGAACAATTTTATACTCTAGGGAGTTTGGAAAATATATTGCATGGGGATATCAACCTATCCAAAGCCCCTGCAATAAGTTGTATACCTAGAGTACATAGCTTACAATTGGTGCAAGTAGGTTATAGTCAAGAGGACTCCTCAGAAAAATAAATGAATTTATGTGAATGGTGTTATTCTTTTCACTTCTGAGGAGTCTTTGCTATATGTGAATAAATCAAAGCTTAGTGATTTTCTATCAACTACGATAGCCATCTCCCACCATAGCATAGATAAAGATAAGTCTAGGGAGGATGAAGTTGAGAATATGAGTAGGAAGATTACAACATTGAAGAATAAAGTGGAATACTATAAAGGAATGAATAATGTCATGAGTAACATCAGTGAGTAACATCAATGAGGAAGACCTTGAAGCAGATAATGTAAATGAACATATTAGGGAGGACTTCATATCCAAGGTACTAGAGCTACATGGAATGAGCCTACAATTATATATCCTATATAATGAAAATCTAATATCGAGGGAGAAATAAAATAAGGTACAAGATCAAGTAGAGCTTATCAAATAGATTTAAAAGAGTCGAGGACATGAATAACATTAAATAAGAATGTTGACCAAAGAGGAGTTGTCTAAAATTCAATAAGCAACAAACTATTAGGGAAAATTGGTTGAAGTATCTCAAAGTTATATTCAAGACAAGTGGATGGCACGTATCATACTATGACATGTACTTCATGTAGAAAATTTCCAAGCTTTAGCCATCTTAAGGGTTTTCTATCAATCTCTGAGGTGTTTCAAGAATTAAAGGAGGTAACAACTAAGTGTGAAGAGGAATTCCAAAGAATATTTTTGCTAGAGCACAAGTATATTCAATAGTTCATGATAAGTGAAGTGACGATAATGAGTTATCTAGAGTCAATTTTCCTAAAATTAGAAAAGTATCAAAATAGGTTCAATTTAGAGATTGAAACGCTAAGTGTCCCTAGAGAACAACATGTATTCACAAATCATTAGTTATGCAATGAGTTATTCAAATAATGAGGAAAGTATGCCATTGAGCATATGCACCAACTGGARCACCCAATTCAACTAAGTRATATTTTTTGTATTTTCTTCTTTATTCAAATTKTTCATGAGAATTCAATTATAAATATGTAAATYAGCCTYTTAGAGAGGGTCTTTGCCTCTSAAGTGATTAGTAAAGGATTRTAGCTCAAAATTATTTCAAGCTTAATTCAAAAACTATTTTTGGARTCAAGRGACATTTTTTTTGYTRAAGATTCATGTRTATTAATTCTTATTCATGGATTATTTTGGTATTTGGTTGATGTTGTRGGCATTTAGTAAGAATTTCAATTTTGTCAAGTTATCTTCTATGGTCGAATAAATTAATAGTTATAGTTTTCAACAAAGAGTTACATGTTCTTTATTAATTACTTTCTTATTTTCCATAATGTGTGTTCTGTCATTTAATATAATTCATGGTGGATTTTTTTTTGTAATAAAAATATATTTAATGGCTAATCTTTCCATTTTGTTTGCATATATTTCATCTCTTTTTGCATTAGAATAGTTTGTGTTTTTTGAGAGTTAGGTTGTAGTGATACATTTCAACAGAATTTTTTCTCAGAGAGGTAAAGCTATAGCTCTTTTTCATTTACTATTCCTGAAGGTTAGGTTATATTTTAGTAACATATTTCTTCAAGCTCTTTTAGGATAACTTTATTTATTGCATTTACTTTATGAAAAAAAAAAAACTTTATAAAAACGGAGATATACTTTTGAATTGATTTATGATTTGGATTATGACTTTGGTAACTTTGTAGCTGAAGCTTTTGACGTGCATGAAACATAGAGATATAAATTAAATTTTCAAAGAGATAATTTTTATAGGTCAACATTGAGTGATACCAACTTTGTAAACTATGTAAATTCTATTTCTTTTGATAGCTTGAGTTCGTTAAATAAAAATGAAAAACAAAATTCAAATATACCCATGATATCTAGACTCTATTTTTCGATGATTCCAAACCTTAAGAGGGAGATGGGATTGGTTGTTTGTTGATTTATCCAAGGGGTAAGCATAGTTTTCTCTCTATTAGGTTAGATTTCGATTATACCAATAACACTGCAAATATGAGGCACTTGTACAAGGTCTAAAAAAGACCATTGTTTTAAAAATTGAAAAAGTCAAAGTGTTAGGAGATTATGAAATCATAGTCTGACAGATAAAAAAATACAATACATTGGGATTACTCCATTTGAATAATTACCAGTGGGAATTTTATAGGTTGATGGATAATTTTAATGCCTTAAATATTACAGTTATCACGTGCTCCAAGAAACTAGTGGATGATTCATTAGCTATTTTTTCTTATATACTCTCTCCATCAGAGGATTTGAAGCTAGTAGATTTGTGATTGATTTTCTTGATAAACCATTTATTCCCAACAATATCACAAATTGGAAATTATTTGAGGGTGATGAGAAGATCTTGGAATTTGTAACCAATGAGGAGAATTTTGAAGATTTGGATTTTGATGACGATGAATTTAAGGCAACATGGGAAAGGACAATGAGAAAACAACCAAGAAAAAATAATATACCATGCCTGAAAGTTTTGTCTATTTGGAAAATTTGCTTGACTTACGAAACATGTTTAAAGGATCACCAAACATTAAAACATGTAGTTCCAATCTAGGTTACAAATTCATAAATCCAGGGACTGTAAAAAACTCAAAAAATGTAAATCTTGGTAGAGGGTGTTATAAACAAGAAAATATAGCATATATCAAACTATTTAAAACATACTAGGATGTTTTCTCTTGCTCGTACGATGAAATCAAGACTTATGATAGGAGAATCATCCAACATACTATCCTTATGAAGAAGGATGTTAATCCATTTCAACAAAAAACACATGTTAATCCATTTCAACAAAAAACTATGTAGCATTCATCCTTCCATTGAGCCCCAAATTAAAAAAGCGTTAAGGAACTCCTTCATACCAAAATTATTTTTCAATTCAAACAATCTACTTAGGTTTCCAACCTAGTACTAGTTAGGAATAAAATTAGTGAAATTTGTCTTTGTGTTGACTTTCAAAACTTAAACAAATCTTATGAGAAAGAAAACTATCAAGTCCCACCCATGGAGTAGAAATTGCAACTAATACCAGGATATGAAATGTTTTTTTTCTACTTGATGGTTTCTTAGGATACAATCAAGTGTTGGTAGTTGAAAAATATGGGATTAAAGCCACTTCCTATACCTTATAAACTAATTACTTTTGGTTTGATTAATGCTAGAGATACCTTTCATAGATAAATGGATATTGTTTTATGAGGTCTCATCAATTATAATGTTGTGGTTTACTTAGATGACATGATTTTGTATTCAAAAAATAGGACTGGGCATATTTCTCATCTTACTCAAATTTTTGAAAGGTGTAGGAAGTATGCAATTTATTTAAATTTGAAAAGGAGCATATTCACGACCACTGACGGAACGTTACCTGGGAATACCATTCCAAAAGAAGGCATAACTATTGATCTTGAGCATGTGAAGGTGATATCTCAACTACCCTTTCTGCATAACAAGAAAGCAATGCAATCTTTCTTTAGAAAGATGAACTTTGTACAGAAATTCATCCTTGATTTTTCCGGAAACCATTAATCCTTTGCAAAAAATGATCATGAAAGATGAAAATTTCATATGGAATAAAGAGGATAATGAGTCATTAAAAAAAACAAAGATTATTATATCCAACACTCATGTTTTACATAGTCCAAATTTTAATAGAGACTTTATCCTTTACACATTTTGTTCTGATTATTCCCTTGCAACAATGTTAACCCATAAACACTCCAAAGGAAATGAAGCACCAATCTCCTTTACAAGTAAAAACCTGCAAGGAGATAAGCTCAACTACCTTTCCATAGATAAGAAATAATTTGTAGTCTATAAGGTTTTTAAATAATTTAGGTATTAAATTCTTAAAAATCATATGAAAGTGATATTACCTCACCATGTTCTTCAATCATTATTCACTCAACAAGAATCAGGAGAACGATGTTGGATTACTGAGAGGGGGGGTGAATACATAATGAGAAATTTTTGTACTTTTAACCATAGTAGATTCTTCAAAAATATTCAACATTTTATTATTAGCATTCAATATATCATCAAAAGTATAATCATAAACAACATCACATCACAATAGATACATAGTACACCAGAATTTACGTGGAAACCCAAATGGGAGAAAACCACATAATGTTTTTCTTATATAACAAAATAATACATTCATTGGAAGCACCAACTTCCCGATTCGCCAGCTACAACTTGAAGAAGGTTCCAACCCCCTATTCTTAGGCTCCAACATGAAGGAAGCTACAACTCCCTAAATTCTCTAGATCCAACCAGAAGGAAGCTACAACCCCCTGAGTTCTTTGGCTCCAATCGGAAGGTGGCTACAACCACCTATCCTTGTCATGTCTTGCCATCCTAAACAATAAATGTAGAAAAAATTTCACTATCACAAGCTATGCCTCTATCACTGCCACTATCTCTGTCATTCTCACTTTATCTTTATCATTGTCACTTTGTCTCTCTCACCATCATTGTCGCATCAACCTGTATCTGCTCATCAACCAACTAAACTTGTACCATACCAAACATCAATTGTATACCAACATACATATTGTCTCATGCATCAATCATGAACCAAAGATACATCAATAAGGAATAGTGAATCATGAACTTAGATCATCAACCATGTATAACCTGTACAATATACCATACCATCAACCATATGCATATTTGTACCATATCATCAATGTAGTATCTCAAGGAAGCAATGCATGTCTTTCATGCATATGCCACCATACAACATGAATATGCTTCAACCATGTACAATCAAATCATAGATATGAACTATAAGAACCATTTCATATGTTTAAATAGATATAAGAGTTCTCCTCGCTCAACCAAGAAACCAAGATATACCATATCCAAATACTGAACCAACCATACCAAGTATGCCTCAAGCATACACCATATCATGATAAGAAGTAACCATTAAAATAAGTATACAACCATACTAATACCTCTATAGCTCAGGGACCTGGTACCAACATCTAATACAACCATACTAATACTTCAGGGACCTGGTACCAACATCTACTCAAACTTTCATAAGCTTTTCAAAGATACACAAATTTCTCTTTTACATCCTGCGGATATCAACACTTTCCTCCACTAAATACCATGTACATTCGTGCCCTGCTGACCTGCAACTCATGGATACCTCAGAAACTAGGGTTTTTTGCAACCCTAATATTTTCACCTTCGACCCTCCTTTTCTACCTCTGAAAAAAAATTCCATCACAACCTTAGAAAAAGATCACTAGTTCACAAGATAGATAATCAATGAATGAGTGTATGAGTGTTCTTGTGAATGACTCATTGAGGTGTATGTATACTTGTGCTAGGTAACTCCTCTCCTTAAATTAGAGATTCTAGATTTTTCTTGTTACAAAAACTTTACGCTTTCATTAAAGATTTGTAACCAAATAGGGGCTTCTTGACCATTCTTCGGGGCTTACAAAAATCTCAAGGAACTATGTGGTGAACTATGTGGCGTTCCACATATCACTGGAAATGGTACGACGAGTATTATCCATGTATGAGTGTATTTTCTACATTTACTCTATTTGTGATATTCATATTACTCATTCAACTTTTGGTACCAAAACCACACTGTCAAGGCTTCCTCAAGGGTTGACATAAATGAAAACCAACCTATCAACAATCTCCCCCTTTGGCATTGATGGCAACACTTAGGAATGATAATACTTATGCCCATTCTCCCCATGTCTACATGCTTCTCTTTATCTATCTCCATTCCTTTCTTTTTCTCTCCCACTTTGACATCATTGGAAAAGGGTAATCCTCCTCTTGGGTTTCTCCCCCTGTCTACATGCCTTTGTTGTCTCTACTAACTTTTCTCTTCATGGTACTTCTTCGTGTAACTATCTTGTGTATATGAAAAGCATTCAAAATAATTATTTTATTTGAACTCTTCAAGACTTTTGTTTCTCTCCGCCTATATTTTTAAGTTTGATGTCATGTGGATCATTATGGGGAAGAACCTACTCCAAGTTTTTGTCCCAAATACTCAAAAGGTTCCCTTGCAAGCGGTTTGGCGAAGATCTCTTATATCTTCTCTTTTGTCCAGACATACTCTAGCTTGATGTTCTTCTCTATAGCCTATTCCCGTATAAAGTGATACTTTATCGGAATGTTCTTTGTCTTAGAATGCATTATTGGATTCCTGGATATACTGATGGTGTTGGTGTTCTCACAAAATATTGAAATGGGCTCATCACACTTTACCTGTATAACCTGCAGAGTTTGCTTCATCCAAAGTACTTGAGTACAACATGTTTTTTTTGCAATGTATCCTGCTTATACTATAGACAACGATATTGATGATTGTTTCTTACTTAACCATGATATCAGTTTATTGTGTTATTTACCAGACTCGTGGGATAGTTTGGTTGTGGTCGTAGGTAGTAATACAACTGCCTTGAAGTTTGATGAAGTGGTCTCATCCTTGTTTTCAGAGGAGATGATACAAAAGAACATGGAAGGAAAGAGCACAGATGCATTATTTGCAAGAGGACATTCACAGGAAAGAAATAGATCTAAGTCCTCAAGTGGGCAATCTAAGTCTAAGGGAAGATCTAAGTCTCCCAAAAAGTTTGTAAAGGTATGCTAGAGATGTGGAAAAAAAGGGCACTACAAGAAGCAGTGTAGATCCGAAATTGAGAAAAAGAAGGGATCTAAAGAAGCTCCTTCTATAGAAGAAAATACCTCCAAGGAAGAAGGAGGGGATGTGTACTTGTATTCTTCAATATCACATGCAAATCATGAGGCATGGTTGGTTGACTCAGGTGCATCCTTTCATATGACTCCCCACAGGGAGTGGTTCTGTGAATATGAATGGTATGATGAAGGTAATGTTTTCCTAGGTGATGACTCAACAACAAAAATCATAGGATGAGGAAAATTCAAGTTGAGTCTCATAGATGGAAGGATTATAACATTACCTGGTGTTCTTCACATCCTAAGTTTGGCCAAAAAATTGATTTTTGTAAGAAAAATGGGCGATGCATGGTTAAAAACAATATTTGAAAAGGAAACCTGTAGGATGGTTCGAGGATCAATGGTGTTGCAGAAGGGAGTTTGGTTTGGAACTCTGTATAAGTTGCAAGGAAGCATTATTAGTGATGGGTGTAATAGTTCCATTTTTCATGAAATTGGAGTTGAAGGAGAAAAAACTCCTACAGTCTCTAGAGAAAAGGTTATGTTGTGGCATCAAAGACTGGAGTGTATCGAAGAGAAGGGTCTTCAACTACTACATGGTAAAGGTATGGTTGAAGGCATGTCTAAATTCTCTCTGGATTTTGATTTCTGTGAAAATTGTGTATATGGGAAGCAGAATCAGGTAATATTCCCCTCTAGTGCAACGAGGGAAGAAGGAATTTTACAACTAGTTCACATTGATGTGTTTTGACCTATGTCGGTTCCATCATTGGGAAAATATGTGTACTATGTCTCATTTATAGATGACTTCTCAAGGAATACTTGGATATATTTCCTTAGGAAGAAATCTGAAGTCTTTGACAAGTTTAAAGATTTTAAGGCTCTTGTTGAGAATCAAATAGAGAAACTAATTAAGGTGTTGAGGATAGATAACAGTGGAGAGTTCTACGAGAATTAATTTGAATAATTCTGTAAGAATTGTGGCATATCAAGGAAGAATACTACTCCATATACACCTTAAAAAAATGGATTTGCATAAAGGATGAACATGATGCTTATGAAAAAAGAAAGGTGCATGCTCAGTGGTGTCAGGGTAGGACAAGAATTATGGGCAGAGCCAGTGGGTACTACATGTTACCTAGAGATCACCCTCATCATCATTGGATGAAAAGATTCCACAAGAGGTATGTACTGGTAAGAAACCTTCTCTCACACATCTCAAGCTATTTGGTTGTGAGGCCTATGTTCATGTTCCAAAGGAAAACAAGAGTACGCTAGATAAGAAGGATGAAAAGTGTATCTTTATTGGGTATAAATATGGTCTCAAAGGTTATAAGCTTTGGAACCCAGAAACTAAGAAGGTTTTGTATACCCGAGATGTGGTATTTAGAGAAATGAAGGATGTTGTTAAACAGGAAGTCCTACCAAGTAAGGAAGAACCAGAGAAAATAGAGTTTGATTTAAAGGATGATGAATCAGACTCTACAGAAGAACGAGAATCAGAAGAAGAAGATCCTCATACTCCACTATTGAGAAGATTTGTTCGAGAAAGAAGGCTACTAGAAAGGTATACTCCATCTGATTTCTGTTCAAATTTTTATTTGTCTATTACTGATGATGATCCTAGAACTTTCAGGGAGGAAGTGGATTCAAAGGATGGAAAGATCTGGAAAAAGGCCATGGATGAAGAAATGGTAGCCTTGGATAAGAATGAGGCTTGGGATCTACTGGAGTTTTGATTGGAAGAAAGACCATTGGAAGAAAATGGGCATTTAAAAAGAAGTTGAATGCAAAAGGAAAAGTGGAGAAATACAAAGCTCGATTAGTAGCAAAGGGTTATTTCCAGGTTGAGGGAATTGATTTTGGTGAGATTTGTTCTCATGTTTCCAAGTTAACTTCTATCATATTTATGTTATTTGTTGTTGCTGCATTTGATTTTGAAGTAGAACATATGGATGTGAAGACAAAATTCCTACATGGGGATCTGGAAGAAGAAATATATATGAAGCAACCATAAGGATTTATTGTGAAGGGAAAGAAGGAGTTGGTATGCAAGATAAAAAAGTCCTTGTATGGTTTAAAAAAATCACCAAGGATGTGGTATCAAAATATTGGTACTTATATGTTGGGACTTGGCTTCACAAGAAGCAAGGAGGATCATTGTGTGTATTTTAAATTAATTGGTGATCATTTGATTTATTTGGTATTGTATGTGGATGACATGTTGCTAATAGGAAATGACAAGGAGATTATCCAGGATGTGAAAACTCATTTTTCCTCTAAATTTGACATGAAGGATCTCAGTGCTTCAAATTTAATTTTGGGCATGGAAATTAAAAGATATCAGAAAAAGAGGAAACTCTAGTTAAATCAGAGAAAATATGTTGAGACAATATTGCATAGGTTTAATATGCAGGAATGAAAACCGGTCAAGGTCCTTATTCTTGTTGGTGTAAAGTTCTATGCGGATCAGTGTCCCAAGACACAGGAAGAGGAGGAGGACATGTCTCGCGTTACATATGCAAGTGCAGTTAGAAGTTTGATGTATGCAATGGTCTGTACTAGACCAGACATTGCACATGAAGTGGGATTTTTGAGCAGGTATATGTCAAAAACAGGGAAGGATCATTGGACAGTACTAAAAAGGGTTTTCAGGTATTTGCGTGGCACTGCTAGTTATGGATTGTGCTACCAAGGAAGACCAGGATTGGACAGAGTATTGGATGTACATGGCTTTGTGGATGTAGACTGGGCTAGAGATATGGATCGTAGGATATCTACAAGCGGGTATGTGTTTAATATGTTTGGAGGAACAATGAGTTGGATGATAAAAAGACAGGTTGTAGTGGCACTTTCAACTATAGAAGTTGAATACATGGATTCCACTCATGCAAGTAAGGAAGCAATATGGTTACAAATATTGTGTTCAAGTATTGGGTTGGTACAAAAATCTGTAAGGATAGATTATGATAATTAGAGTGTAATTTTTCTGGCGAAGAACCCAACTTATCATTCAAAGACAAAGCATATCGATATTCAATATCACTTTGGGAGAGACATGGTTGAAGAAAATAAAGTGTTTCTAATGAAGGTGAACACTTTGAAGAATGTTGCAGATTCATTAAAAAAATCTATGAGCATTGAGAAGTTCTCTTGGTATAGAGGATCCATGGGCATTGTTTCCCTGGATTCTTGACTATGTAACCCTGTAAACCCCTGTATGCAAAGAGAAAAAAAAGTGGGAGAATGTTGGGTATGTGTTATATTCTTTGCAAAACTAGCTCTAGTGTTTGATATGTTGTGTCGGGCGCACAGGGGGGTTTGAGGGGGCGGGTTCTAGGCCCCCCCTTTGGGGTTGTAGGGGACGATAGCCCCCCTATGTGGGGGTTCAGGGGCAGCACCCCCGAGAAAATATTTTTTCCTCGAGAAACGTGTTTCATTTTTACCTTGTTTTTCATGTCGCCTTGATTTTCATGTCCATTGTTGGGTGGTTTTTCAACACATGGTTTTTTCCGATGGTTTTCTATTTTTGGTTAAGGAATTAGGGTTGTTGACTAATCCAGGTCATTGGGATAGGGTTTTGGAAACCACTGGATCATATATGTATATTGTATTGTAAACAATGTATCACTATGAATGAATATAGAATATGTTAGTTTTCCCGATTTGGGTTTCCAGGGGAAAAATCTATGTGTAATGTGTGTATTTGAAATTGTATATTTTTTGTTCTTTATTGAAAATCTATTTGTAGTAAAATATTGTAAAAGGTTAAAATCTACAGTCTGAGTTTGTTAAGACCAAAAAAATAACCTCATGAGGATAAGAATCCCCTTGTGTTTTTATAAAGGTGGTACTCCTCTTTGAATTTTCTAAAATATCTCTCTTGAAATTCTTTCATGACAATATTTATAAATAGGATAATGCTATGAAGCAAACCCAAAAATCTTTACTGCTCAATTAAAACAAAAAATTGTAAATATACACAAAAAAAAATCTTGAGAAAAGGACCATGAATATTCACTCATATAATTGGCAGAAATAATGTATACAGATTATATATTATAAGAAAATAAAAATAGATCTCACATTCATCACTTCCATGAAATATATTTGATCACATTTATAGGAAGAAAAAGAAATGGTCCCAAAAATCAAAGAACCTTAAAAGAATTTTTCATTAGAATCAAAAAAATATTTTGATGAGTCAATTTCAAATATCTTATCCTTGAATATTTAGAGTTCAAAAGATACAATAAAAATTAATCTCGAATAGGTTCTCTGGGATTTTCTCAAAAATGATAAATTCTTTACAATCTGATGAAAATAAATGTGTTTCTCCAAAAGGACTAGGATTAAGGCTCCCGCGGACTATAAAATACAAATAAGAGAAGAGAATGGACTCTTTGGATCAAGGAAAAAGAAAGGATGAACCTGGAGAGAAAAAGAGAAAGAAATGATCAAAAATCGATTATGTTCTTCAATTAAAGAATAAACATAACTAGATGATTTCTGATCTGAAAGGGAAATTTTGAGAATAAATGTGACCTCTAGACTTATTGTGGTGAATATCTTATGCTTCATTTGCTTGCTGATGTGCCTTTTGTATCTTTGTTTTTTGCAGTTATATGATTGGTATTAACTACTTCCGTTGGAGTCTCAATAATCTTGATTAAATCCCTTTTTAACCATTCTTCAATATATTCCCTTAAGGGAGCAACGATCACCTCTTGCTTGACTTTGATATTAAATAATTCATTTTTAATTTATCTAAAGCCGATTGATAAATTTTGCAGGGTGGTCTCAATATCTTCATTCCTACTTGTATATTCCATGAACCAACTATCAATATCATCATTGGTGTATTCTACCATACTATCAAAGTTCTTTGTCGATAATATTTTCAAAGTCTCAATGTGTTCCTCAAATTGTTGTCTAGTCGGGAGAATTGAATTTTCTATCAAGTTTTGATCTGATACCTCAATAGTAATGCCCACAATATCTAACCCAATTAATTTTGAATATGCCTCGGTATTTTTTCATGTTAGGTCATTAATTTCACTGAAAATTCCCCTTGATATATTAATTCTTTGAATCCAGTATGTTTTTAATTGCTTTATACGACTTTGAGAAGTAAAATATTCTTGTTGTATTCTTTGTTTATCATTGCCAAAACCTTTGCAACAAACATGGAAACTCCATGTTTGAAAAATCCTTCATCATTTTCTATGTCTACATTCAAAAATTCCTTGTTATTTTGTATCCTGAGACTGAGAGGGGAGAAACTTTTTTTCTAAATCCCATGTATTTAAAATGAGTGGCATTCTTTTCTTTATGTTTTCTTCAACAAAATGTAAGGTAGCAGTAAGTAAACTTAAGGCTCCTCTCAATCTTAAGCTTGAATCGAGGGTTCTCTGAAAGCTTCCATCAAGTTGGACTATGGCAACCGGGGTGACTAATATAGGTGGAGGCACCAAAGTCACTTCCAATTCTTTCACTCTTTCTTTAAGACTAAAAATGTATTCTTCCATATCAATAATGAACATATCTAATGCATCTCCTATAACTCTATGAATTGAAGATAATCTAGACGTAGACATATCTTTGAGATCAATTGTAGAGCGAGATTTTCCCCTTTTTTTTTCTTTGAGGATATTTCAAAAATTGGTTTCTTGGGAGATTTATCAAAAAATGCATTATGTACACATAAAGTCTCTTCATCTGAGAAAACTTCATTTTGAATGGAAATTTCAACAACAAATTGTGTATTCTCTTGTAGTCGCTCTTCTTCATCAGGAAATTTGGTTTTCTCGATATCAACATATAAAACCATGTCTTCAAGAGAAATGTCATTTTCAGTTATGCGTTTTTCTTCCTCCTCTTGTTGAGAGTCGTTTCTTTTACTTTTTACTTTCATCTTATGAGGGTTTTCCAATTTTCCTTGAGGAGGGTTTTTCTCACCACCATCATCTGAATTATTAATCGAGAATTTATTTTGTTGAGGCACTACAGACTGAGAATTTATTTTGGGCAGAACACTTTTATGAGAAACAACAGGAGATTGGGAACTTCTTTCACTTGAGTTTTTTCCCCTTTGTTTTTAATTCTTTGTGGTACTTACAATAGTTTATATATCACCAGATGTTTTCTCAATATCCTGAATAAGAGGGTCATGGCTATATCCTTCTTCTTCTCCAAATATAAGGGTATTAATCGATGCAGGACTAATTCCAACTGATACCATATGATTATAAAAGAGGCAATTACAATTGAATCCCTTAATCTCTTCTTCAAATATTAATTCGTATTGGTCGAGATGAGAAACAAATTCATCAATTTTAGCAATTCCCCTCAACTGAATTTCACCAAATTTCCAGGGCCAGGGGATGAACTTTTTCTTCCTTTTTTCATAGAAAGTATGGAACCACGACTTGTATTGTCTTGCTACTTATATAAAAAAAAATTTATATGGTACATAATAGGGGAGAAAAAGGGGGTTTTCATGAGAACAAAAAAATTTGATAATATTATAATCATCCACTTTTTCCAAAATCCCCTTTCTATCTATAAAAGTAGATGCTTCCAATGACAGTATGGAAGTATTCTCTCTAAAAAGAAGTTTCTTGAATGCAGACAAGAAATCATTATAAACTTCATAGAAATAATGAATAACATTTTGTCTCCACAAAGCTTGGTATCATATGGTTACTAGGTCGACCTTACGATTTACCCTTTTTCCAATGCTCAAGATTTTGAAAATGTGATAGTATGTAATGGAAAATATCAAATAAAAAGTCATGTATAACTTCTTCTCACTCCTAAAATTTACTAATTGTGCAAAGACTTCATCATATATGATTTTTTCCCAATCAAATATAGAATTTTCATGAACTGCGGAATGTAAAATATACAGTTCCAACCAAGTAATGGTCGTCGTAGAATCCTGACCAGTGATTCTAGTAAAAATCCAAATAATTTCTCGATATGGGTCTTTCCAGGGACTAACCTGAATTCTAGATAAATATTGCAGCATTGTTGCAGGGTTTGGCAAATATTCTTGTAGAATATCTATTCCATTATTTATTCCCTTGAAAAAATTTCTAGCTTCATCTCCTTTATACGTGAGAGTCGACTCTGGTAATTTCAACAAATTCTTGAAAATTGTTGGTGTCGAAGAGATAGAGGAACCATTCTATAATGGAATTGTCCGCTGATTCTGAGCAAAATTGTTTGCACACCAAGTGAGTATTTCTTTGCAGTCAAAAACTTCGGGGACACACCTAGCAAGGTTTATTCCTAACGTCCAATTTTTTTTATTTTTATTTTTTGTTTGGTAAAGTTGCATAATACCAATAGGATCTCGACCGATGATATTTGTGATCTTCTCGGGTGAGAAAATTCAAAGTATATCCAAAAAAGTGTTTCTTTCTCTTGGTCATCTTAACCAGGTTGGCGAACTTCTCTACAACATTGTTTTAGAATATTGATAAGATCCGGCTTGATAATATTATTTAAGTTCTCTTTTCGATGAAAGAATTAATATGAAATAAATGTGATTGTCTTGAGAAACATGCCATTAATAACGACCTTTTTGAAATTCAATTAGCACTTGAGTCTGTAAAATTATCATCAAATATATCTCGAGAACTGTGAAAAAGTAGGGAAACGTCATGGTGTGGAGTTGGGTATGGAAGAAATGTTTATACAAGTATGTGAGTCTGCCAACCCGTGAACCTGCCATGAGTGATAAAATGGATAAGTGTTGGAAGTTGTTAGTCAGACTCACAAGAATGAAATACCAAAGAACACGAATCTACGAGTCCACGATAAAAGAAACAAAAGAAACTAAGTGTTGGCAGCGGACGTGTGGAAGATGAAAGGATGCACCCATGAGTCTGTCAACCCACAAACTCAACAAGATATGGAAAAGTGAATAAGTATGGTACAATACATATATCATGGAAAAGAAAGGTGCAGTTTACATGACATGGAACATACGCGACTGCAACAAACTAAGAAATTTTCTTAGTATGGAATAGTGAGAAAAATAAACATATAGGGGTCAACCAATCTCAAGGATGAAATTAAAACATAGGTCATGATGCAATGCCCAAATAAATGGTTGGAAGCTTGTGATAGAGACAAATAATCTAAGAAAGTGATCAATGCACAACTCAAGAGACTTGTATTCAACACTCACCCTAATCCCCGGATGGAAACTACTCCCATCCCCTATATCTCACAGTTGGTTCATGTTTAGAAGTTATCTCTAGAAGAGATAGCAGAACATCAACACCTCCATCTTTGTTATAATTATGACATAAGTCAACTAAGGTGAATGTCATAGTGTGACATAACCATTGAGGAATGTAGCAAACCAAGATAACCTTGGGTAACCAAAGACACACACACACACACACACACACACACACATATATATATATAATCAAGTATGGTAATCAATCATAAGTTAATCATTAATTCAAATATTTTTAATTATATTGTACGATGGTCATAAGTTAACCCAGATGAACATCGGAATAGATATAACCTGTAACATACCTTTCTGTTAAACCCAAATAAAATGCATGCATTCATGGTGACAAAAATTTCCATTCTATTGATAGTAAATTTAAACTTCATGAGTGGAACTATTTAAGAAAAAAAACATTCAATCAAAGATTTTCACAGTGGAATTAAACATTTAAAATATCACAAAAAAATCATTTTTGATAAATCACCAATCGGCTATATGAGGAGAGCATTCCTCCCAACCATAGGCTTTGTTTCATTTCTATCAATAGAAAGCCACCCCGAAGTTGGATTTGTGAATCCACAAGGATTTTTGGCTCTCATGGTTGGCCACACTCTCCACTCCATAACCCAAAACTTAGATTTTCCAACTCCTACAACAATTCCAATCCACTATGTTAAGAACCAAACATCAAAATAGTATTAAAAACCTATAAGTACTCAATGCCTTGACAAAGAGAGAATTTCAGATAATAGTCATCCTTGAGGGGGCAACCTCCTTATACACCACATAAATTTACAAATATAAGATGATTCCAAATGAAAAGGTCTCCTTGGTATATATAGGAGACTAGGAGGTATAATTACAACTAATTGACCCAAATTGACATAAATAAAATAAAAATACTAATGTAATATGCCCCAATTAAGGGGTAATGTGCCACTATTTAGGGCTTAACATGACCCTCCCCTTTTGACAAGTGTTGTCCACGATTCTTGAATAATTTTGGATTCTTCTATATAAAATACTCATCTTGCCAAGTGGAATCTTCAGCAGGTAGTTTCCTCCACTTAATGCGATACTCTGAAATGGATCTATTCCCCAGCTGGATAATTCTTATGTTAGTGATAGCTTCAGGCTCCAATATGATTTTTCCTTCCTCCTCAAGTTCTGGAAATATAGTTTGAACTGGGATCTTGTCACATATAACCTTCTTTAAGCACGAAACATGGAAAATTGGGTGTACTCGCAAAGATGCAGGAAACTCCAATTTGTATGCCATAGTACCAATATTTTTCAACACCTTATAAGGGCCATAGTAATTTAGTGATAATTTATTATCCTTATTATCTTGCTTGAGGGACATTTGTTTGTATGGTTGTAGTATTAAAAATACCCAATCCCCTACTTCAAAACTTCTTTCATTACGATGTTGATCTACTTGTTGTTTCATGTGATTTTGTGCCATGGTCAAGTTGTCCTTTAAGAGTTGGAGAACTTGTTGTTGATGCTCGATGTGATCTTCCACTGCTTGAACCTTAGGTTTTTATTTTAGAGAATAAGTGATGGAAGGTAGATCATATCCATAAAGTTCCATAAATGGTGTCATTTTTGTTGTAGTATGAAAGGAAGTGTTATACCACCATTCTGCCAAGGGTAACCACTTAAACCATTGTGTTTGTTTGTCAGAGACAAATCAATGAAGGTAGCCTTTCATACATTTGTTCACTATATCAGTTTTTCCATCAGATTAAGGATGATAAGATGAGATATGAGCCAATTGAGTACCCAAAAAATAAAATAATTTTGTCCAAAAATGTCTAGTGAAGATGGGATCTCTGTCACTTACAATAATCTTTGGGCTTCCATGTAGGTTTTGAATTGTCTCCATGAATGTGGTGGCAACTGTATTAGCTTTGAAAGGATGAGAGAGTGCACAAAAGTGTGCGTACTTGGTCGGTATATCAACAATAACCATGATGACACTCTTTCCTTCAGACTTCGGTAACCTTGTGATGAAATCTGTTATCACATATCTTTGCAGGGGGATGTTTTTCCTTTGGATTTGGCCCTTGGGTGACAAAATATGAAATAAGGGGAATTAAAACCCACAAATGTGTGTCATCCAAAGTCAGGGCATGTTGTGCTAAGGCGTGCACATATTGGAGGGGAGCTAGCGCTCGCTAAGCTCCAGTTCAGAAGTTTGGGGATCAGGAGAGTCGGGAGTGGCTCACATTAGTGCACCCGAAGTTGCGAAGCACTCAAGAGTGGGCCCAAGGTCGCAGCCTGAGGTCATGTGGAAAGGTTGACACCCATCACAAGGAGCCTTATCCATCGAATGGAAAGAAAGCCCGACCGTTGATCCGAGTAGGGCGATTTTGTCAAATCAGGAGTCGGGGATTCTATTGTCAAGTGATATGAGGATTCCCAAAGGTTGAAATCTTGGAGATCCTATGGAGATAAACATTAGTTCATGACCCAGGGTCACATGCGGGTAAAGGTGAAAAGTTCACATGAGCTACGCCAGGGGTTGAAACGTCAGTGTTGGCCGTAGAAAGAGGCCACCATGTTTTCCAGGTGCCAAGTCGACTCGGCCCCATATTGATCCCGATGCAGATAGTTAATGAAAGTGAGGCAGTAGTCGAGACTTCATCTCACCCCATAAATGGAAAACATGCAGAGAGTGGTTGTAAAGGAAGACTATCATTTTGAAGATTCCTTACGGACATATTTTCATGTAAAGCACATAAATGGGCCTAGCTCACATCTTACATGAGGAGGCCTACACAATCTGACAGAGAAGGCGTCGACTGAAAACATTAATGTGGTGGTCTGATCACACTCCTGGTGGTTACAACATTTTTAGTATATATAGGCAGTTTTGATATTTTGTTATGGTCGATGGTTGAGTTAGGCTCCCATATTGTAAAGTTTTGATAAAGCTCTAGTTCTTCTGATTATGTATCTGTATTTGAGACTTCTTGTTTAATGAAAGTCGATTTCCTTTTCATTTCTCTACAATAGCTGTGTTAGAACACTCGGGCATGGATGATCCAATCGAGGGTAGTTAGGATTTTGTGATGTAGGTTTGATCATAGCAGTATCTTGACCAGCTTTAATCAGTTTCCTGTTTTATCTTTTTCCCTCTTACACTAAGTAGCTCAGGCATGGAGGATCCATTCGAGATGTTACACCAACATCGCAATGAAATTTTGATCATCGTTCTATTGTAACTGTGTCATTTAGACATATTTTAGTGTCTGAAGTTTTGAATCAAAGAGGATATTTCATTTGAAGATTTTCCTCCTTATGTTGCTGGAAGACCTGATGTCCATAGCAGACCTCTACATTATGCTCACCAGTTCTTCCACCTACTCACCCTTACTACAACTTATTGTCTGAAGTTAATCAAGACCTCACCTGATTGTGCATGTTGGTCTAGGTTTTTGAGTTAGAACGATATTATCTTGAGTCTACACCCATTCGACCCCCTTTAAATTTATTCATTGTGACATATAAAATGATGGGTATTGGGATTACCTCCCTTGCAATCAGGAGGTGACTTATAGTGCTAACATTTATGGCGTCATTGTCAGGGACGAAAGTGAAGATATCTTCCCTGGGAGAACAACAAAGATCTTCTGATTCTAAAGGTGCATCAGACATCAGAACCATTGAAGATTGGAACTTGCACCTGGCGACTACATAATCGAAGACTCCACTAGGGAGGATCCTACTAACAGAATAACAACCATACTAAAGGGAAAGACCAGGTATCATTCTATGTGTTTTCTTCATGAAATTGTGTTCTTCTTTATCAACTCATTTCTCTCTTTCCCTTCGCATATAAAGAGGATCATCCTCTGCTTTGTATATTCACATGACAATAAGCCTTCCTTCATTCATCCATCCCTGGAAGAAGAGGACATGCCCTCTTCTTGTGTTGTAGATGTCAATCATGTGTCTTCATTGAAACCTATTCATAAAATTGATATTTGTATTACATCTCCTCTCGAAATTGATCACCCTTGTAGCCTTGAGGAGGTTGAAAATGATTCACATCCTTCTCATATCTCATTAGCTCCTGTTGCTTTTGTTGAACCTCCCCATCCTCTTGTTGAATCCCATATTCAGCCCACAAGTTTTCAAGCTAAGATTAGATACAATATGTTTAATCCTCTAAGGATGCCACATCACCTGCATCCCTATCCTCGTTATTCCTTTGAGTATCTTCCTCGGTTTTATGGGGAGGATCATGTTACAGCTGAGAGGCACTTGGGGGCCTTTGAGAAATTTATTGATCAGTTTGAGATCGTTCATGATGATGTTACGATGAGTTTGTTCTCACATTCCCTATCTATAGATGTTGTTGTGTGGTTTAGATGTCTGGAGGTCAGTTCTATTGGTTCCTGGACCGAGCTATGCCATGCTTTTTTAAAGTGTTGGGGTGAGAAAAAATCCCTTGATAAATATTGGTTTGAGTCTAATTCCTTGAAAAGAGGGGAAGAGGAAGCCTTGGTTTTTCTCAACAGGAGGTTTTATAGTGTTTATCATAGTATGCATGTGGAGATCAGACCCACAGAGACTGCTTCCATGGTGTATTATGTCATGGCTTAGCATCTAGAGCTTGTCCTTCGCCCGAGAGAAAGGAAATCTTCATCGTTAAGAAATCTGTTTGAATATGTTGTAGAGGTCGAAGAGAACATCAAGGCTAGCAAGTGGGTTCATAGGCAGGCATATCTCAAAAATTTGCATGTACATGGGCAAGAAGACTGTCAATCTATTTCAGATTCTGAGAAAGAAGATATTGAATATGAATCAGATCTGAAACAACAACAAGGAAGTAGGTATGATTCACATTTGGAATCAGGTTCTTAAACATTTGAAGATTTTTAAATGGGCAGGAACACATATCAATCTTATGATCAGTTTCCAAAACATTTTGAGCATGTAGCAGTGGTTGATTGCATAGATAATTGTATGTTCTTGGTTGATCATAGTTATGATGCTCTAAATCCTGTTGCACCTTTATCTTGTGACCATTCTTATGAAGAAGAGACGGAAATTGTTGATGATCAAGAGTTGGTCTCAAAAGAACAAGGAGGGAATTTATTTTCAAGCAGAGAGAATTTTACAAAGTAGTAGCCTGATCTTCTAAAGAAGCCAAGATTCTGTCACATTATTCATGATCATGTGGCCATATACATGGAGTCATAAATTTTAGATTTTTTGAAATTTTCAAATTACAGTACTTCACCAATACTCAAAGGCGAGTATGGTGTTATGAAAGATTTCCAGGACCACACTATAGAGCCTTTTCCTTTATTAATTAAGGAAAAGCATTGGGTGGAAATCAGCTACCCTAGACTCGTAGAAAACACAAAGAAACATGTAAAGGTGGATCTTAGTGGGAAGTCTATCTCCTATCCAGAGATTACTAGTGAGCGGCCATCACTTGAGATCAATCAACCTACATCGACCTTTCACCCACCTACGCTTTCCAGAGACATTCAGCCTGGTGTGAGCAGTTGCAAGACAAATCAGGCTACCTGTTGCAAATTTTCTAGAGTTTGTCACTTGTCCTATGAGCCTGTGGAGGAATACTTGGAGTTGTATTTCTTTCATGTTTTGAAGACGCCCAACTTTATCCTGACCTCAACATTAGGAGGAAAGATAAAGAATGTGAACATTCTGTTGTCACGGTTGCATTATCTATTATCAATCATTTATAGAATAAAAAAATTTGCAGCTAGGAAGTTGCTTGAATGACTATGGTGGAATTTGTTTTTCACCTAGCACTGTGTAAACATGAAATTAGTTTAAGACTATACATAAATAAGCTCCTTGGAGCATGTGTGTTTATTTTCGTTTTTACTTATCGGCATGTATTCCTCAGCAAGGTGTTTTGAGCTTGAATCCATAGCCCAATGTAGAAGGCAACTGGAACTGCAAAAGGAGTTCTTAGAGCCTCGCAGGGAGGACTCTATCCCCCATGGAGCCTAATTTTATCACATATACTTGCTGGTGGGTGTTTTTCCTTTGGATTTGGCCCTTGGGTGAAAAAATGCAAAAGAAGGGGGCTTAAAAACCCACAAATGTGTGTCATCCAAAGTCAGGGCGTGTTGTGCAAAGGCACGCACATATCGGAGGGGAGATAGCACTCACTAAGCTCATGTTTGGGAGTTTGGGGATCAGGAGAGTCGACAGTGGCTCACTTCAGTGGACCCAAAGCTCAAATTCATGAAGCACTCGAGAGTGGGCCCAAGTTCACATCCCAAGGTCATGTGGAAAGGTTGGCACCCATCGCGAGGAGCCTCAACCATCGGATGGAAATAAATCCCGACCGTTGATCTGAGTAGGGTGATTTCATCAAATTGGGAGTTGGGGATTCTGTTTTCAATTGATATGAGGATTCCTGAAGGGAGAAATCCTGGAGCGCCTTTGGAGATAAACGTTGGGTCATGACCCAGGGTCGCATGCGGGTAAAGGTGCAAAGTTCATGTGAGCTATGCCAAGGGCTTAAACATCGGTGTTGGACGCATAAAGAGGCCGCCACGTTTTCCAGGTGCCAAGTCGACTCAGCCCCGTCCTGATCCCTATGCAGACAATTAATGAAAGTGATGTGGCATTCAAGACTTCGTCTCACCCCATAAATGGAAAACATGAAGAGAGTGATCATAAAGGAAGACTATCATTTTGAAACTTCCTTATGGACAAATTTTCTTGTAAAGCACATAACTGTGCCTGGATCGCATCTGACATTAGGAGGCCTGCACAATCTGATAGAGTAGGTGCCGACTAAAAATGTTAATGCAATGGTCCGATCACACTCCTGGTGGTTGCAACATTTTTAGTATATATAGGCAGTTTTTATATTTTGTTATGGTCGATGGTTGAGCTAGGCTCCCGTATTGTAAAGTTTTGATGAAGCTCCGGTTCTTCTGGTTATGTATCTTTATTTGATACTTCTTGTTTAATGAAAGTTAGTTTCCTTTTCATTTCTCTGTAATAGCTTTGTTAGAACACTCGGGCATGGATGATCCAGTTGAGGGTAGTTAGGCTTTTGTGATGTAGGTTTGATCACAACAGTATCTTGACCAGTTTTAATCAATTTCCTGTGTTATCTTTTTCCTTCTTACATTGAGTAGCTCAGGCATGGAGGATCCAGTCGAGTTGTTACAACAACATTGTGATGAAAGTTTGATCATCGTGTTGTTGTAACTATGTCGTTTAGACATATTTTAGTGTCTGAAGTTTTGAATCCAAGAGGATCTTGCATTTGAAGCTTTTCCTCCTTAGGTTGTTGGAAGACTTGATGTCCATAGAATACCTTTACATTCTCCTCACCAGTACCTCCACCTACTCAACCTTACTACAACTTATTGACTGAGGTTAATCAAGACCTCACCTACTTGTGCATGTTGGTCTAGTTTTCTGAGTTAGAATGATATTATCTTGAGTATGCACCCATTCGACCCCTTTTAAATTTATTCATTGTGACATATAAACTGATGGGTAGTGGGCTTACCTCCCCGGTAATCAGGAGATGACTTCTAGTGCTAACAAAATTCATGGAAACCTCCTCCCAATGCTGACTTGGGATGGATAATGGTTGTAAAATACCTAGGGTCTTAGTTGTTTCCACATTATTTTGTTGAAAAAACAAACATTCTGACCATCCCAGGAAAATTCCTTCCTAACCCTATGGTAGTTTTTCAAAAGTCGTGAGGGCCCTCCTACCGAAGAGTTGTGCAATTCTAAGAGTACCTTTTGCTTGATTTGGGAGTTCTTACATAAATATAAGCGATCTTTGTACCATAGTGAATCATGTTTACATGTAAATGTATTTGATGCAATGGAATCCTACTATAACCTTTGAATGAGAGTCCACACATTTTCGTCATTCTTCCATTCATCCCTTGCTTCTATTATCTAATCGGGTTGGATGATCAAGATAACACAGAGAAAGGCATCAACATCTTCATCCTTTCTTGAGAGTGCATCTGCCATAACATGTTGCTTCCCTTTTTTGTAGATGACTTCAAAATCATAACCCAACATCTTCGTCACCCATTTTTGTTGTTCTTCTTAAGATAATCTTTGTTCTAAGAAGTATTTAAGACTATCATGATCTGTTTTGACCTTGAAGTGCCTACCTATTAGGTAAGGGAACCATTTATTCAATGCATGTGGTATTTCCATCATTTCCTTCTCATAAATGGGTTTGTGTAAGTCCTTTCCCTTGAGTGGATGACTTTCAAAATAAAAGGTCCTTCCTTCTTACATTAGAACATCACCAATGCCATTTCCCGAGGCATCGCATTCCACACTAAAGGTTTTTGTGAAGTCTAGTCTGGTCAAGAAAGGAGCTTTGCACATTACCTCTTTAAGTTGTTCAAAATCTTGAGTTGCCTCTAGATTCCATGAAAATTCATCCTTCTTAGTTAATTTCATTAAAGGTGTTTCTATTCTTCCATAGTTCTGAACAAACTTACAGTAGTAACCTGTCAAACCCAAAAATCCTTTAATATTCTTCAATATTTTGGGAATTGGCCAGTCCATCATGGCCTTAATATTGTTAGGCTCTACCTTGAAACCTTCATGCAATATAATATGACCCAAATACTCTACCTCCTTCACCCCAAATAAAAATTTGTGAAGAAACCCCCCTTCTCTCCTAGGGGTTACTCGACCTCTTGGTCAAGGATCTTCAAAAATCTGAATCATATTGGATCCTTGGGACCCTGCTAGAACACAATTCAATTTAACATAGGCACTTTTTCTCCTAAGGTGTAGGTCATATAGAACCCATGAATCCTTTTCCCGACGCTATTGGCATTTCAAACTAGAAGGCGCTAGATCCTTTGGCTAGTCTCCTCTTCAATATACCCACACACTATAACTGCAGGGCACCCCTCTTCATGACTTTGGGCTTCGACACTTTTTATTGCAACTTACCCATTTTTCCCAAGACTCCAGACCTGCCGAATCACCCAGGCCAAATCTATGTTTTGCGCTTCTCTGACATCCAACGGTCGTGATCTACTTTGAGACTCTCACCTTCGAGAGTTATGAGCATTACAACATCTTTTTCTTCTGGAGTGCTCCGTACCCATAGTTTCAGATCAAGTACCACATACTCTTCTTAACTAACAAGTGAGATCCATTCTTCAGTCCCACTTTGGGTGACTTGCAGTCAATGTTCCTCTGCGTTCTTTCTCCCGGAGTATCAATACTCTGAAGTGGTCGATATTTCGCCACGCGTCCTATCCCAATGGACGGTCCTGATGAACTCCAACACTCCGACCTTCAGGATTTTGCATGTCTTCACACTTCAATTCCTTCGGAGTGACTTTTCTCCAACTTAAATCTCCACTCTTCACGTGTTTATGCAATCAATGGCTAAGGTTTTATCTTCTTACCTCTTGGTGTTTCGGACGACTTCCGGTCAACGCTCCTCTTTCTCCTTGCTCCTTTTCTCCAGAGTACATGCTTCTAGACTCCAAGACCTACTAACACGTGTCCCTCTCATATCTACAACCACGATTTACTTCAACAATTTGGACTTCGGGAGTTTTGGCTTCACCACACTCATTTTCTTCCGGAGTACACGGATCTTTGTCGCGTGTTCTTCGTTAGATCAACAACCTTGATGGACTCCGCTACTTCATGACTTCACGACTTCGTGAAGATTTCACTTTTCTCCACACAAATTATTCTGGAGTTCTTCTCTCCCGAACTCGCTTATTCGTTTCCACGTATTTGCCTTCAATCAATGGCTAGGATCCACTTTGCAACTTCGGACTTCGAATATTTTCACTCCTCAACACTCCAAATCCTTCGATTCACGAAGTTTTGAAGGAACCCTCGAATAACTACTGTGAAACTCTCCTAGATCTAACAGTCTAGAATGATCCCACTTCCCCCGCATGGATATCGCACGTTACTTTGGGGAATCTTAAAAGACTCCTCACTATTGAAAACTTCTCGTGATTATCTCTTTTGCGCTTGTTTCTCCTTGAAACTATGAACTTCTTAGAACACCTTTTCAACACTTAGTCAAATTTTTAATCTATGCACGCCTTGCAACAGACCTTCGCCCAACTCAATTTCTCCTCTCGAAGAAAAGAACTTAAGTATGTTTATGCCTATGCACACCTTGAGAGGTCTTCTACACTTCATCTCAAACAAAGCTTCAAGCTACTCCTCCTAAGATTTTGAGTCAAAATACTCTGTCAATGCACTCCTTGTGAACACTATGCACTTCTTGCAAATAAAAGTTCAAGTTATCTCTCCTGAGCTTCTGAGTCAAAACAAACTCTCTCAATGCAGTCCTTGCAGACAATATGCACTCCTTGCATAAGCTCGTGAAGAGAAACAATTGAAACTTATCTAAACTCTCACAGATTCATACATTCAACCATGTAAATGCATTCATAAATATAAGAACAAGTAAATGACAGAGAATTGCAATTAAACAGAAAGCCTACCATTCATTCAGATAGACACAACAATAGTAACACCAAACATTTGAAACAATGCTTCTCTGTTATATTCCTTAAAATGAAAATGTACATGGGATCATAGAATACTAATAAGCTTCAACGGTATTCTACAACAACTACTTCAACAAAAATCTATCAGCAGCTATAACAATAACTTCAGTAGCCTCTTCTGGGAAACAATACATTTATTAATACAAAAGAGCTTGTTAGCACCATGATTTTCATAACTGAGGTTATAGGTTTGTCAACAATTTGCAAAGTCATGCATGTTAGCACCCATATTGTTTTTATGACTGGAAACATCTAACATCTCCAAGGGTCATTTTCAAAACAAAGCTTATCATTTATTTATTCCATTTCCATTTGCAACTGCGCGCTACAAAATTCACTGTGCACCGCGCAGAGAATGTTGTCACGCAAAGAATGTTGTCTCGCATAGGATTTCATCGCGGAATGGATTATGTCACGCATAGGATGTTGTCGTGTAGTGGATTCCGTCGCGCATAGGATTTTGTTGCACATTGGATTCTGTCGCGCATAGGATGTTGTCGGGAAGTTGATTTTTCCAGCACACATGCTACAGGTCGTACTGCGCAAATTACTGGTTTAGTGGTCAACTTCAAGATCGATTTTTGACCAACTAGAGAGGAATTTTGAAAATCCCCGAGAGTTTTGTGTCGAGGACAAACCAAATAATAAAAAACTCTCTCAGATTTGAAAATTGTGTCATGTATTGGAAGATTCGAAGCAATCTTTGAGCCCTATTTTTTAGTTTTCGTGATTTCCTGTCCGAGACATGTTTTTTCGACACGTATTCCAGCCAGCTAGAGATGAATTTAAAGAAACC
The DNA here is from genome assembly GCA_000966675.3 of Picea glauca. Lineage (NCBI taxonomy): Eukaryota > Viridiplantae > Streptophyta > Pinopsida > Pinales > Pinaceae > Picea > Picea glauca. The sequence goes on from JZKD02S1254693.1 coordinate 377,301, forward strand.
GAGAGACATTTTTCTTTATAACGATCTTAAATACAAAAAAATATCTTAGTTTCTAAAAATAGTTTTTTATCCGTGAGATACGATGCCATATTTAATGCCTATTTTACCAGTTTGTTTCGCAATCTGCTGCGTTTTTTGCTATAGGTTGTTGTTGTGTAGCAGACTTATTGTGCAGGGATGACAGAGTGTCCAACAATGCAAATGATGGCTCATAAAAACCATATGGTTGAATTTGGAGCATGATCAATGACTGTAAAGAATATTTTGATTACAATTATGATTTGGCAAAGTCGAGTTTTCTATTTTTAGTGAATCCGTTGAATTTATTGTTCTTTTTCAAAGAAAACGGATCCATGATTCCAAGAGAGAGTAGCTCGACCCTAAAATCCAAGGGTGACATTAGATTTCTATATAAGTGGATCATTTTTATGTAAACAAGGTTGGTTGGCAATTTTAAGAAACAAATGCTATTGTAAGAAGTCTAAGTGATTTTTATCGAAACTTAATGCAAAGGTCCTTTGTTTTGATGTAAAGATTCTAGTTGAGATAGTTGGATGCATTGTGTTTCTTTATCTGCGTATTTTCTTCCCTGTTATCTTTAATTTCATATCTCATATCGTCTATTTTGGAAGGAAATTCCAAACTTGTGGATTCCCAGTATTGTGCCCCCTTGTTCGCGCCACTTAGACAAAGCGTTTTCTTCTCGATCTAGCTCCGAATTCATCCATGGTGATGCTCTAAACTCTCTCTCTCTATTTTTATCCCACCACACTTTACGGTTAAACACTAAAGGTTGTCGCTTGCCTAGCCTTTCCCTCTCGAAACCAGTCACCGAGTCATTTGTTCTGTCTCTTCCTCAGACCGACCCGATAGCCCGATTTTTACTTCTCTACGCCAATATAACCAGAATCATTTTATCATCTGTTTTAAATCTATCCATCATTCACAAATCCATATATTGCGCGGATACCACGTCATTTCTGAGATAGCCCTCTCTAGATCCAGAAGGCTAGTTTCGAGTCTCAAAGTTGGTTGAAAAAGTTACCTTCGTCGTTTGTTTCTCAGCCAAATATATTTACGGAGTGCTAACAGAGCTCATAGAGATTTTCCCTCTGACTACCTTAGTTCTATCCTATCAAATTAAAATCTTACAACTACTAAGGCTTCTTACAATAAATTTTTGAGACACACAGATAAGAGAAAATGCATCAAATTTGTACTACAACTAGATATATTAAAGAAAATACATCCCCCATCGATCTCCTGCAATGGATCCGCTCCTAAACATTAAAGATGTTCATTGATTACAGTATTTTCAAAATATTTCATGACATGTTCCTTTTGAAATTCATCATTTCTTCAAAATGCGTGCTCAGATGTTGAGTTGTCCTCCACTCGCTCTTTGCTAACGATGCTCCTGCATCATACTCCTCTGGACAAAAAATCATGGAATGGTGTCCATGAGATCTTGCGCTAACTTTCCATGCTTCTAGATATCTGCTTCATTTACCCAACTGGCATCTTGTATTTGGTGTCCCTTCCACTTTACTAAATACTCAAAATATGTCTTTCTTCTAGGCTTCTTACCAGTCCTTTGATCTATGATCTTTTCCATCTGTGGATTTTCTGCTATAGGCATCTGTTTCTCCCACTGAATCTCTTTCTGATATTCTGATCCTTTTGTGTCACATTCCCTGTAAGGATACAAGTTTGAAATGTTGAATATGGGCGATTTACCCACTCCATATAGAAACTCTATCTCATAAGCATTAGCATCAAATTTCCTTAGGATCTTGCATGGTTCTATTTTCTTCATTTTCAGTTTATTATATGTTCCCCTTGGGAACCTTTCCTTCCTGAGATGTGCCAGAACTTGATCTCCAACTTCAAATTGAAGTTCTCTCATATGTTGATAAACTCCGTGCTTGTACTCTTTACTGATATTCTGCAACTTCTCTTTGATATGATCGTGAAGCTTATGCATTGTTGCATGGAAGTATTCTTCTCCAACGCTTCTGAATTCACTCTGCTCTAGATCTCTCAACTCTGATACTCATCATGGCTTCATTCCATACACTATCTGGAATGGACTCTTTCATGTACTTTTGTTTACTGACTCATTGTATGAAAACTCTGCTTGTGAAAAAAATTGATCCCACTGACTATGATGTCCAGTGACCAAACTCCTCAGCAAATCTCCTAAACTCTGATTCACCACCTCAGTCTGTCCATCCGCTTGAGGATGATATGAAGAACTAAAGGATATTTTGTCCCCAGTTTCTTCCACAATTTTCTCCAGAAATGACCAACAGATTTTGTGTCCCTATCTGAGACAATACTCCTTGGAAACCCATGAAGTCTCACAACTTCCTTGAAAAAAAAATTGCAATGTGTGTTGCGTCACTATTTTTATCGCATGGGATAAAGTGTTCCATATTTGAGAATCTATCAACTACCACAAATATGGAATCACTTCCTCTTTGTGTTCTTGGCAATCCCAACACAAAATCCATTCTTATTGCATCCCAAGGCCTATCTGGAATAGGAAATGGATGATATAATCCAATGTTTTGTTTCTTTCCTTTTGCATGATGGAAAATATTACATATGTTCAAAAAATTCTTCACATATTCTCTCATACCTGTCCAATAGTACAAGTTGTTCAATTGTGAAAATGTCTTGTCATGGTTGAAATGTCCTGCTAGACATCCACTATGTTTTTCTTTCAGCGGATTCTCTCTCATTGAGCACTTTGGTATGCACAACTGGCAACCTTTAAACAACAATCCATGTTGAATCATATACTATGTTCACTGACTTTTGTCTCTAATCACGGGATTTTCACATGCTTCATATGCCTCTTTAAAATCTGGATCATCACAATACATCTCCTTAAGGTGCTCAAACCCTAAGGTTTTCACTTGAAATTCCTGGAGAATTAGACATCTCTTGCTTAATGCATCAACAACTTTGTTAGCATTACCAGTAATATGTTTAGTGACAAAAGTGAAATTTTGCATAAACTCTAACCATTTAGCATGTATTTGATTTAGCTTCTCTTGTCTGGTTATGAATTGTAAAGCATGATTATCGCTATACAAAACAAACTCTTTTGGAACAAGATAATGTCTCCATTTATTCAAGAATTGAATTACTGCATAAAGTTATTTGTCATATGTGGATAACTTCCTCTTGGTATCATTCATATTCTCACTAAAATATGCAACAGGCCTATTGTCCTGGCTCAAGACTGCTCCAATTGCAACTCCACTAGCATCACATCTTACTTGAAACTTCTTCCCGAAATCTAGCAAGACCAAAATCGGTTGTTTTTTTATCTTCTCCTTTAATATCATGAAGCCTTTCTCAACTTATTCTGTCCACTTAAAATGCATGTGTCTCTTCTTCACCGTATCTAGCATTGGTGTGCAAATTCCACTAAAATTTCTAATGAAATTCCGATAGAAACTCGTTAATCCATGGAAGATTCTCACCTCGAAGATGCTCCCTGGTGATGGCCATTCTTTGATTGCTCTCACCTTCTCTAGATCCATGTTCAATTCATTTGAAGAGATTACAAAAGACAAGTAAATGAGTCATGTCTTCATAAAATAGGACTTCTTCAGATTTATCAACAACTTCTGTTTTTGCAATCTTCTCATTACCAATGTTAAGTGTCTCAAATGCTCTTCTTTAGTTTTACTAAAGATCAGTATATCATCCA
>JZKD02S1254693.1:381074-413566 GCA_000966675.3 Picea glauca
GGATCATCACAATACATCTCCTTAAGGTGCTCAAACCCTAAGGTTTTCACTTGAAATTCCTGGAGAATTAGACATCTCTTGCTTAATGCATCAACAACTTTGTTAGCATTACCAGAAATATGTTTAATGACAAAAGTGAAATTTTGCATAAACTCTAACCATTTAGCATGTCTTTGATTTAGCTTCTCTTGTCTGGTTATGAATTGTAAAGCATGATTATCGCTATACAAAACAAACTCTTTTGGAACAAGATAATGTCTCCATTTATTCAAGACTTGAATTACTACATAAAATTCTTTGTCATATGTGGATAACTTTCTCTTGGTATCATTCATCTTCTCACTAAAATATGCAACATGCCTATTGTCCTGGCTCAAGACTGCTCCAATTGCAACTCCACTAGCATCACATCTTACTTGAAACTTCTTCCCGAAATTTGGCAAGACCAGAATCGGTTGTTTTGTTATCTTCTCCTTTAATATCATGAAGCCTTTCTCAACTTCTTCTGTCCACTTAAAATGCTTGTGTCTCTTCCTCACCATATCTAGCATCAGTGTGCAAATTCCACTGAAATTTATAATGAACTTTCGATAGAAACTCGCTAATCCATGGAAGCTTCTCACCTCGAAGATGCTCCCTGGTGATGGCCATTCTTTGATTGCTCTCACCTTCTCTAGATTCATCTTCAATTCATTTGAAGAGATTACAAAATCCAAGTAAATGAGTTATGTCTTCATAAAATAGGACTTTGTCAGATTTATCAACAACTTTTGTTTTTGCAATCTTCTCATTACCAATGTTAAGTGTCTCAAATGCTCTTCTTTAGTTTTACTAAAGATCAGTATATCATCCAGATACACAATCACAAACTTGCCAATGAAATATTTTAATAGCTCATTCACCAACCTCATAAAAGTACTTGGGGAATTTGATAATCCAAATGGCATAACAAGCCATTCATACAATCCTTCATTTGTTTTGAAGGTTGTTTTTCACTCATCACCTTCTCTCATCCTTATCTGGTGATATCCACTTTTCAAATCTATCTTTGAAAAATAGCTTTCTCCACTCAAACAATCCATTAAGTCATCCATCCTTGGTAATGGAAATATGTACTTGATGGTGATTTTGTTTATGGCCCTTGCGTCTATATACATTCTCCATCCTCCATCTTTTTTCGGACTCAACATAGTTGGTATTGCGCATGGACTCAAGATTTCTCTGACCAATCCCTTGTCCATCAAATCCTGTACTTGTCTTTTTACCTCCTCATTCTCTTGAGGTGTTAATACTTACACTTCTTTGTTCGAAAAACTTTCTCCTAGTATTAAATCAATGTGATGGCTAATACTCCTGATAGGTGGCAATGAGTTAGTTAAATCATCCACTACTATGTCAGAAAAATTATTTAACAGCTCCTGAATTTCTTCAAACAGATCCTCCATAGAAGTACTTGTAAGGATAACTCTTGGTTTCCTCACCACAACAAATTGCATCTCATATTCCTTCTTGACTTCACTCAGGAGTTCCTTCCCACTCATGAGAAGTATACTTATGTTGGTTTCTTCCTTTACTATCTTTTCCTCTATCGACAGTAACATGTGTGTCCTACCATTTTTCTCTAGAGTATAAGTATTTTTTCTCAAATCATGAATGAAATTCCTGTGAAACTGCCATGGCCTCCCCAACAAAACATGACATACATCCATGGGAATCACATCACACAAAATCTCATCTCTATATCCTCCTATATTAAATTCAACTAGGCATTGTTTGGATACCATTACCTGGTGACCTTTCTGTAGCCATGAGACCTTATATGAACTTGGATGTGCAATTGTTTCCAGCTCCAATTTCTCAACCATCTCTGTGGATACTAAGTTATCAGTGCTCCCACTATCAATTATCACCTTGCACACTCTATCTTTAGTCTTACAACAGTTCTGAACAAATTTTTCCTCTGCACTGGTTTTTCAACCTCTGGCTCTGGCTTCAAGAGAACCTTCTTCATCATCAATGATTTCCCATCTTTTGCACCTTCTTCCTCAACATTCCGCTTCTGTGCTTCTGAAATGTGATCTTCACCTCCTCCTTATTTATTTCTCTCAGGGCATTCCCAAGACATGTGTCATGTCTTTCCATAGGCATAACACTTCACTTCTCCTCCTCTTCCTCTTCCTCAAGGAAAATAATTTCTACCACCATATTGTCTTCCTCGGGAAGTTCCTCCTCTTTCTGAATGACTATGTGGTTTTTCAGCCTCACCCTTGGGATTTTGTGCCTTGTCATGGACAAGTCCCTTACCTCTGTGTAGACTCCTACCTCTACTTCGTTGAATCTGCTTCCTGGAAAATTTTCTTCTTCTTTCAGAGAAATCTAATAAGAGTCCTCCACTGTCCTTACTATCATCATGTTGATCTCATCCTGGATTTCATATATTAGTCCATTGATATACCTAGAAACCTTTTCCTCATCCCTCTCTCTCTATCCATCCCTGATGTTCAGATTGTAAAACTCCTCTATGTACTCTTTTATTGTCATTCCTTTATGTCTTAGGTTTTTCATCCTCCTGAAGAGATTTATTTGGTAATCCTCGGGTATGAATTTAGTCTTCAACTTGGCTACCATTCTATCCCAACTCTTAATATTTGTCTTACCTTTACTTCTTCTGTCAGCCCGCAGTTCATCCCACCATAGTGTTGCATGTCCTTTCAATATGGTGACAACATGCTTCACCTTTTTCTCCTCATCAACGTCTTCATAATCGAAGTATTTATGCATTTCTCGTACTCAATCAAGCAATTCTTCAACATCTAAGTTTCCTTCATAAATTGGGATTTCTATCTTTTCTCTAGCTCCCAATTTAACAACAGCTTTCAACAAGCGTTCTTCCGCAGCATCCTCTGTTATAGATTCTTCAAATTATCTCTCTTCACTTTCTGCATCACTGACGTCTCCAGCATCAGGTTCTCTCCTTAGCAATGTCTCCATAGAATCTAACCTTACACGTAGTTCTCTCATCTCCCTTTCCACAGCTTGATTTTCTACAGGTGGTTCTACACGTCTTCTAGGAGACATTATGCTAACCTTTTCTTCACACACAGAGTGTAATTTGAGGCTCTTTATGGCTCTGATACCACTTGACATAGCCCCCCTTCCCCCCTAGGGGTTTCTCAACCTCCTGGTCAAGGATATTCAAAAATATGAACCAGATTAGCACATTACGACCCTATTATCCCCCAATTCAATTTAACACAGATCCTTTTTCTCGTGAGGCGTAGGTCCTATAGAACCCGCAGATCCTTTTCTCAGCTCTATTGGCATTTCAAATTGGCGGGCTCTATCTCCTTCCGCTAGGATCCTCTTCAATATGACCACGCACTATAACCGCAGGCTAGCCCTCTTCACGGCTTTGGGATTCAATGCTTTTGACTACAGCTTACCCATTTTTTCCCAAACTCCAGACCCGAGGAATCACCCGATCCAGATCTAAGGTCCGCTCTTCTCTGACAGCCAATGATAGTGATCTAATTTGGGACTCCTACCTTCACGGGTTTCGAGCATTACAACACCTTTTTCTTCCAGAGTGCTCCATACCCGGAGTTTCAGATCAAGCACCACGTACTCTTCTTGACCGACGGGTGAGATCCATCCTTCATTCCCACTTCGGGTGACTTGCAATCACCGCTCCTTCGTGTTATTTCTCCCAGAGTATGAATCCTTCGAAGTGGTCAATATTCCACCACACGTCCTATCCCAACATATGGTCCTGATGAACTCCGACTCTTCGACCTTCAGGAGTTCGCATGTATTCACACTTTAATTCCTCCAGAGTGATTTTTCTCCAGAGTAAATCTCCACTCTCCACATTTCTATGCAATCAACGACAAAGGTTTTATATTCTTACCTCTTGGCTCTTCGAATGATTTCTGGTCAACACTCTACTTCCTCCTTGCTTCGTTTCTTCAGAGTACGCGCTTCCGGACTCCACGACCTGCTAATGCGTGTCCCTCTCAGATCTTCGGCCACGATTTACTTTGGCAATTTAGACTTCGGGAATTTTGGCTTCACCACACTCATTTTCTTCCGGAGTACATAGATCTCCACAGCGTGTCCTTTCTCACATAGACGACCTTGATGTACTCCACTACTTCGCGACTTCGCAAAGATTGCACTTTTCTCCATGCAAATTCTTCTAGAGTTCTTCTCTTCTGAAATTTCTTATCCGCTGCCATGTATCTGCCTTCAATCAATGGCTAGGATCCACTTCGCAGCTTCAAACTTCGACGATTTTCACTCCTCAACACTCCAAATCCTCCAATTTGTGAAGTTATGAAGGAACCCATGACTAACTACTGTGAAACCCTCCCAGATCTAACGGTATGGAATGATCCCACTTCCCCCAAATGGATCTCGCACGTTACTTTTAGGAATCTTAAAAGACTCCCCTCTATTGAAAACTTATCGCCGCTATCTCTTCTGAGATTGTTCCTCCTTGAAACTCTAAACTTCTCAAAACTCCTTTTCAACACTTAGTCAAATTTTGAATATGTGCATTCCTTGCAACAGACCTTCACCCAACTTAATTTCTCTTCCCGAACAAAATAATTTAAGTATGTTTCTGCCTACGCACACCTTGCGATGTATTCTACACTTTGTCTCAAACAAAGCTTCAATCTACTCCTCGTAATCTTTTGAGTCAAAAGACTCTATCAACGCACTCCTTGTGGACACTATGCACTTCTTGCAAATAAAATTTCAAGTTATCTCTCTTGAGATTTTGAGTCAAAACAAACTATGTCAACGCACTCCTTGCAGACAATATGCACTCCTTGCATAAGCTCGTGAAGAGAAATAACTAAAACTTATCTAAACTCTCACAGATTCATACATTCAACCATGTAAATGCATTCATAAACATAAGAAAAAGTAAATGATAGAGAATTGCAATTAAACATAAAGCCTACCATTCATTCAGATAGACAAAACAATAGCAACACCAGAAATTTGAAACAATGCTTCTTTGTTATATTCCTTCAACTGAAAATGTGCATGGACTCATACAATACTGATAAGCTTCAACAGACTTATACAACAACTACTTCAACAACAATCTATCAACAGCTATAACAATAACTTCAGCAGCCTCTTATGGACAACAATACATTTATTTATACAAAAGATCTCATAGAGATTTTTCCTCTGACTACCTTAGTGCTATCCTATCAAATTAAAAGCTTACAACTACTAAGGATTATTACAATAAATGTTCAAGACAGACAGATAAGATAAAATGCATCAAATTTGTACTGCAACTAGCTATATTAAAGCAAATACATCCCCCATCGATCTCTTGTTATGGCTCCGCTTCTAAACATTAAAGATGTTCATTGATTACATTCTTTTCAAAATATTTCATGACATGTTCTTTTTGAAATTCAAAATTTCTTCAAAATGTTTGCTTGGATGTTGAGTTGTCCTCCACTCGCGCTTTGTTGGCGATGCTCCTGTATCAACTTGGATGGTTTGGTATACATGTGTTTCTCCTTTAGTAGTTGCAGTAGCTTGTCAACATGTCGAACATGATTCTCCCAAGACTTGTTATAGATTAGTATACCATCAAAAAATAATAACACAAATTTTCGAAGAAAGGTCTTGAAAATGTAATTCATCAACCCTTGTAATGTGTAAGGTGCATTCGTAAGGCCAAAAGGCATGACCAAAAATTCATAATGGCCTTCATGAGTTCGGAATTTTTTTTGGGGGTATTTGCTTCCTTCATTCGAATTTGATGATAACCTGAACGAAGATCCAACTTTGTGAAGTAGATTTCTCCATGTAGTTCATCTAACAATTCATCAATGATGAGAATGGGAAACTTATCTTTAATAGTGATCTTGTTGAGCTCTCTATAATATGGACACATACTCCATGAGCCCTCTTTCTTGAGTATCATTACCACTGATGTATAGTAAGAACTTTGGATAATTTATAATGAATGAAATTATGAGTACTACCAGAATCAATTAGGATTATTACCTTTTTATTTTTGATATATCCTTGGGTTTGAGGAGTGCTAATTCCAACCAATGCATTACATGATATCGTGGGATTGAACTCTTCAAAAGAAATCCCTTGTACTTTTTCATGTTGAGATGGTTCTTGTTCTTGTTATTGTTCTTCTTCCTCTTCACAATCTATGTAGACTAATTTCTTATCACCACACTTATGTCCTTTATTGTACTTGTTGTCACAATTAAAGCATAAACCTTTTTCTTTTCTTTCCTCCAATTGTTAAGGTGTCAACCTTGTAGGTTGAGGTGTTTTAGAAGAAGGAACATTATTCTCTCGATAGATGTTAAGAGTGGTCCTTCTAGTAGCCATATGCATATTTTTACTTTCAACATTTCTCGCCACCTTGAATGCATTCTCCAATGATTTGGGTTCCCAAAGGTGAACCTCATGTTGAATGTTATCCTTTAAAGTTCCTATAAATACATCGATTAGGTGTTCATCTAGAATATATATTACCTTTATATTCAATCTTTGGAAGTTCTCAATGTGCTCCGCAACTGAACCCTTTTGCTTGAGATTTATCAATTAGATAAAGAAGTTATTGATCCTTGTATCCTCATAGTATGCTATCATTTCTTCCGTGAAAATTATCCAAGTGACAAGTGATTTTCAAGAACAAATCCATCGATACCACAAATTGCTTGGGTTCTAAATACAAAGAAGCAATTTGTACCATTTGTGTGTGTGGAACATCATGTAGATCAAAGAACTAATCCATATGAAGTATCCATGTGATTGGATCATTTCCATCAAACTTCCTCATATCGATCTTAGGAAAGTGGTTGGTCTTCAACCCAAAGTTGGAGTTTCTCCAGTATGAACCAAATGCTCAAAATATCATAAAATAACAGAAGTACACACCATGTACAGAATGTCAACGTGGATCACAACTCCAATATAGATAAGTTACACAATAACTCCTTAAAGAATGGTGGAACCCCCTCAAAATAACCAAATACCATTCATAATTCACACTTCCTCATCATAAATTTCATGGGATACATTTTCACTTTCAAGTAGCCTCTCTATTAGGAAATTTTTCAATCCTTCCATAATGTCCCTTTTTAAACCATCCATATTAGTATCCATTATTGCCTCCAACTTAGCTTCAGTTGAATCCATCATCCCATGTAGTTCATATTTTTTTACTGTCTTCTTTTATAAATTATTTATGTCCCTGTGCATTTCTTCGCCTTCATGAAAAGTCCAAGTAGGACTATCTAAAGGCTTATTTGGTGTAGAAGTTTCCTTTTTTGGTGGCATGTTGGTCAAGTATAAATTTTAAACCTTGATTTCGAGGTGGTCTGCAAGACGATCTTTCTTCTGTTGTATCTCCAAAATTTTAGCCATTTTGGGTCTGAAAATTTCATTCTGTATTTCTTGGATACATCTTCTTTACAATTCCATGGTTCTGATCAAAATTGGATGTGCCAAGTGAAATTTATGGTAACTTCCCCACACTTTGCTAATTTTTTTCCCTTCCAGGAGAGCGTACTTTTAAAGAGCACCAAGAGAAAAATATCTTATATTTGATTCTGAAACTTACACCAGAAATACTGCAAACTCTCCACTGTCCAATGCAACTGGTCTCACTTAATTTGGATACTCACTGAATAAGATATCATTGTTTTATCCGTAACATATGTTTGAGACTAGTTAATATGACTAATCATCTACCCTACTGTACACAAGGTCTATCTACAAAATTAGGATGACCCAGAATCTAAAATTATTATCAAAGATACCTTAATAATTTCTCTGAATATCCTCCTAGTTTCGAGGTCTGAAAAATCACAGAATATAGTTTATATAGAAACGTTTGTGATGGATAAATTCATGATGATTTTGGAACCCTATCTTACACAATATATATCTCCGAAATTATAAGGCATAAGGAGATGAAATTTGAACCCCAAGTACCTTAATCCATATACTAAATATCCTCCAATTATTTCCTTCTGAAACGTTGTATAAAAATAGTTATAGCAAAAATTCCAAGGTGTCTCAGATGCAGCAATGAAACCCCAAGACCTTGAGCTCTGATACCAAATGTTAATAACCAAACATCAAAATAGCATAAAAAACCTCAGAATAAGTAATCAACACCTTGAAAAATAGATAATTTCAAATAATAAGCCTCTTCGAGGGGGAAACCTCCTTATAAACCACATAAATTTACAAATACAAGATGATTCCAAATGAAAATGTCTCCTTGGTATATATAGGAGACTAGAAGGTACAATTAAAACTAATGGACCCAAGATGACATAAACAAAAATAACAATATTAATGCAATATGCCCCAATTAAGGGTAATATGCCACTATTTAGGGCTTAACACACTAGCTCTATTTCCCCTCAACCTACACAACCTAAGGATTGAAATCCCCTTCTCTGCCACACAATCCTACAAGCTATCCCACTTCCCTATAGGACTCCAATACAAGGTTGGTGAGGAAAAATCTTAGCTAGGGACACCAAGAATTCTCAGTTATTCGAGGATTTCTCATAGCGGCCTTCACAAGGCTCTTGAGCAATTTCCTCAACAAAAAACTCACTTACATGCACAAGTCCTAATTCTTAGCATAAACCCAACCCCTCTCATGGTTGTTCTCATACAAAACATGGTTGGTTCTCTTTCCCAACACCAAGCTCTCCTCATGTTGTCCAAAAATCAACTTGTAAAAATTATCCTCAATACTGACTCAAATTTTATTTTCTCCCATGCAATCTTTGACTCTCACATTTCCCAAAAAGTGGTTGTACTTAGCTCATGTTGTCTTAAATTGGTGAGATGAATTTTCCCACAAACCTATTACATGTATTCATTGATAGGTTTTATAATTCAAAGGAGGCAAACATTAATAATAAAATGGCTTGGGTTATTAAGAATGTGGAAYCTCTTGTACCCCCCTTTAGCCCCCTCTCYAGTGGAATCATAGACCCCAATGTTAYTGTCACTCTYGGATCASAGCCAACGATTTATTTWTTTATTTATAATTTTAATGTACAATATACATAGCGTAGCCCTTGGCTATATTGATYAATACAGGCTCTCTRGCCTGAAGCATACTCACTCACTGACCTTAATTACATATGTACAATTACATTATAATTTATGAGGATTAAAATTGGGGATGTTACATAACTATATTATATCTCAATGTGACAGAACGCTTTATGAATGTCGTATTGCAACATAACCATTGATGAATGTAGCAATCTAACATAAGTAAGCTAAGACAAATGTCATAATAGCATAAGCCATATGATTATTGATYGTATTTTTATTATAGCATTACATAAAMAAATGTGGTAATAAACCATAAGTTAATCATTAATTTAAATCAATTTAATAATACTATATAACCATAATTCAACCTCTTAATGTCACGATGTGACATAGTTATTCATGATAATCATAATGTGACATAACCATTGAAGAATGTAGCAATTCAACATAAGTAAAACAAGATGAAAGTCATAATGCGACATAACCAATAAAGAACTTCACAATCCAACATAACCCGTGAGGAACATTGCAATGTGACATAATGAATATCAATCATATTCAACAATATTCAACATGCTCATCCATGATTGACCATGATCAACCATAATTAACCATATTCAAACAAGTTTAGCCAAATTCAACCATAGTCAATTATCGTCAATTAAAGTTGAGGATACTCAACATTTTCCAAACATGGAGAAGCATGGTCATCCATGGTCAAACATGGTCAATCATAGTCAACCATAATCATGCTTGTTCAACTGTAGTGAACCATGGTAAAAATTTCGACCAAAGTCAACCACATTCAAACATGGCCAACCAAGGTTAACGATGGTCAAACATAATCAACCACAGTCAAACCATCATTAAGCATAATCAAACATGGTGAACCATAGTCAACCATGGTCAAATATGGTGAAACATAGTCAAATATTGGCAACAATCATTAACCATAGTCAAACATGGTAAACCATAGTAAACCATGGTCAAACATAGTCAACAATTCTCAAGCATAGTCAAACATGACCAGTTATGTTCAATCATAGTTAGCAATGGTCAACCACGTTAAAAAAATGGTCAACCATAACCAACCATACTAAAACATAGTCAACTATAGTCAACCATAATCAACTTTAATCAAACATTATTAGTCATAGTCAAACATAGTAAAATATGGTCAGTTATAGTCAACCATAGTTAACCAAATTCAATTAAAGTAAAACATAGTCAAAAAATGTCAATATAGTGAACCATGATCAATCATAATCAAACATGGTCAAATATAGCCAAAACTGTATTATTATTTAAAGAATTATCTTTGGTATATATACAATCAAATATATAGTCAACTATTACATATATAGGGGTCCTTTGTCCCAAAAACAAGGGGGTCTCATACACCACTCTAGTGTATGGCTTGGTTGTGACCTTAAAATTAGATTATTATTAATATTATTATAACATAATAATACTATATAATGAACTATATATTGAATATTGATTGTATTATTATAACATAATATAATCAAGTATGATAATAATTCATAAGTTAATCATTGATTCAAATCATTTTAACAATAATATATTGTGTATTATGATATATAAACTAAAATCTATTTAATCAATGTCAACTAAGTCAAACATGGTCAACCATAATGGACCATACTAAAACATAGTCAACAATAGTGAACTATGGTCATCTTTATATTATTATTAAAACATTAATAATAAAATATAATAAATTATATCTTGAATATTGATAGTATTATTATTGTAACATAATATAATTAAATATGATAATCAACCATAAGTTAATCATTAATTCAAATCTTTTTAATAATAATATATGATAATTAATATATTATATTTAGAAAGCATTATAATATATAATTTAATTTTATAATATAATAATACCATTTATTAATAGTATGTTAAACCACATCAACATACATTTTATATTCATAATAAAATGAAGACCTTGTTTCAGTTAGTAGGTACAAAAGAAACGTCGAAGATTTGGTTGAGAAATTGTTCAATACCGAGCTCATCAAGCTCTGTAGTTATCAAGTGATAATAATTTGCATTGGTCTAATGAAGTGGTTGAAATCCAACCGAATGACTTGTATTCATGGAATTGGTTGCAACATCGTAGATTATGTGATATTTGATATCCTCATATAAAACCAAATAGTAAATTTTGACATCCTAAATGACCAAGAGCCTAACTCTAATCATATACCTTTATCCTTAGCTCTAAATTTTGTCATGCACAAAAGTCTCATTGAAACGAATTATGATAACCAAAAACACTTAATCATCACCAAAGATAAAGTTGATATTTTTGAAAGGAGTTAAATAATGAATTAAAGTTCCTATCAAATAAGAACAATATTGAAGACCTCTATCATAATTTCATGACAACCCTCTCAAATTCCATCAATAAGTTCTCTATTGAGGTGATTGTAAAAATAAAAATAGAATGCCCAAACCTTGGTATGATAAAGAATTAAAGATCGTCAAAAAAACAATTAAGGATGCTTCTAATGTGTCCTCAAAATATGACAAGATAAATAGGTATAGAGCCCTAATTAAAAGGGGGGGAAAGGAACTATATAAATAGGAAGAAAGAGAATCTTTTGCACTTATCTAAGCTAGATCGTAAGAAATTTTGGGGGCAAATTATGACTCATAAAACTAAAGAAAAAAATAAGATTCATTTGAGGGATTGGAATCCCTACCTTAAAAACATTTATGAATCTCTCGATGTCATGGACAACACTCAAACCCTTTCTACATAGGAAGAAGTTTTTTCTATATAAGAAAAATATTTTTGGGTTGAGTGGCTCACAAAAGGGAGAGTTAAGGACATTAAAGGCTACCAAGGATAAATTTTTAAAAAATAGAGGGACTATCCTCATCCCTCACATCCACAATCTCTTCTATTTAGCAGTCAAAAAGTGCTTCCCTAAACCTTGGAATTAAAGCCTCATTGTTCCTATTTTTAAAAGTGGGGATAAAAATAATCCCTCTAATTATACGACCATTATGATTAGCCCCCATTTAGCCAAGTTATATGGAATTATTTTGGAAAATAAGATCAACTTATGGCTAGAAAGCCATAGAAAAAGAGTTAAATTCAAGGAAAGATTTAGGAGCTATCATTCAACTATGGATCGCCTTGTCACATTTAGGGTCATTGTGGAGTGTCACAATAACAAAATCAATGTCTCATGTTATTTCATTGACTTTTAAAAATATTTTCGCACGATTCCCAGGACTAACCTTTTGAATATGCTAGAGGAGCTAAACGTTCCTTTCGAGCTGAGAGTTATTGCAATAAGGTTGCACGAGAATGATATTTCCAAGTTTAGGAACATTGAGGGATGTTCATAATAATTTAATTGTAATATAGGAGATAACCAAGGTTGTCCCCTATCCCCTATCCCTTTTTCAATGTGCATTGAAAAGTTGGAGGGTTGTTTGGAAGAAGTAGGTTTTATCGACCTGACACTAGCCGGTATAGTCATCGTCATCCTCCTTTACGTTGATATTTTCCTTATGGCGAGGAGTCCCAATGATATTGACAAACTACTAAAAAATCTCAAGGATTTCTCCTCTAGTAGAAGTATGATTGTTAATGTTAACAAAATGAAGGTTATTACAATTAAATCCAAAAATATCACTTACACTAATTTCATGTATAAGAACAACAACTTGGAGGAAGTGACTTCATACAAATATCTCATAATTGATCTTCATCACAAGATCAATTGGAACTATAGCATTGAGAAAGGGATAAATGAAGGTTGGAAAGCTTATTATGAGCTTGAAAATAATTGTAAATCAATGAACCTTTAGCTATGGGATAAGAAGAAATTTCTCTTTGAAGCTCTCGTCTCTCCTATTATCTTAAATGGTTGTCAAATTTGGGGTTGCATCATCTCTAGATAATCATGGAGAAAGATAGAGCAAATCCAAAAGTGTTTTATAAACTTGTATGGCTCCTGTGCTAACCGAGTTAGTTTCTAGAAATATTTGGTGGATTCGAGGACCATAAGAACCGAAAATTTCATCTTGGTGGGGGGGCTTAAATTTTTCCCTTTCTTTGTGTGAATTATGGGGTTTCTCAGCTCGCCCAAATTCTCAAGGCAATTTTTTCTCTCATGGGATCAAGCAATTTCACTTAGTTGATATGTAGAGGGCCAAATTAGTTCATACTTGGAGTAATGGGAGAAATGACACATACCCAACCCCTTCAAATACCCTTTTAAGGGATGGGGTATAAATTTTTTGCCTTCCTATAACTTATCTGAGTTCCTTGAGTAAGGGCATCATTGTCTTATTCCCTTCGAGAGATTTCCAACGACTATAAACTCGTCTAAAACTAAGTCATGGTTTGAAAGTTATGGCCTTCCAATGTTTTTGGGGTGTCATTGGCCAATGACATACCCCCTTCACCACGTGGCTTCACTTCCCTTGTACCATCCAACATGGCACTATCGTGACTTTGATCGTCATCCTTTGGAAATCACGTGGCCATGAAAGAAGGGTTTACAGGGGAAAGACTTTGTCGAGTCGTCGCGGGCTTATTCACTCCCAGAACCTCGATGCTTCTTGTTTTCTCTTTTACCTTACCACCCGACCGACGCTGGAACCTAGTCCTCCAAACTTCGACCTTTACACACTCTTTTTTAAAATACTAAATCTTCCCGAAGACCCAAAGTCCCGAAGCCTCTCTCCACTCTAAAATATATGGTGGAGCTCTGCCCACCTTTGGATCTAACGGTTAAGATTTACCTGCACTTAACAAATCGCTTGGGCTTGAATAGATGGGTGGGGTCCCACACCTAATTCATTTCCAATCCCATGATTCCACATGGAGCTATCCAGACATGCCACATTACCATGATGTACATGGGCCTGTCCTATCAGAGCTTTCCATTTCATCAAGGGAAATTTTGTGATTCGACAATACTCTCATGCACCAACATGTCAAACCTCCTGGAGCCCCGAAGTTCCATACTTCTGGACTTCCTTGCCACATGGCTCTGGACTTCAGCCTTTTTTGGAGATTTTATCTTAGCACCCCAAACACCCATAGTTTCAAAGTCCTAGACTCTCGGAGTGGGTCCCTCTTGTGTACGTAGATTTCTGCATGGGTGTACCTACTACCATCTACCACCTGGAAGATACATGGTGACGATGCCACCTTGACACGTGGTACCCAACTCTATGACCCTATACCATATACGATGAGTCGACGAGACACATGGCTTAGCCACATGATGACATGTGGTGGTTCTGTCACACGATCGGACTCCACCATGTACTTTGGCCACATCATCTGCTGATGTCACTCTAGCCTTCAGAGAACTCCATGCCCTACATTTTGAATCACCCTACATGAGATTTATCCAGAGAGTCAAATAATAATTGGATGGCCCATAATGTTCCCTGGTTTGATCCAACAATTGATGGGGATTCACGGCTCTTCACCCTTGCGGTCCACGCAGTCTTGGCCGTTAGCTCCAGAGGGTAACTGTATGGGAGGGTCATAAGTTAGAATGATCGTTTGTTTTCGGTCATCCCTTCCCTTACCCTATCCTTCCACTAACGCTCGATATAATGACCCACGTTACTTCGTGAGTTTGGATTTCGGTGGTTCTGGTCGTTTAACACTCTTTTTCTCTCAGAGTGG
Source organism: Picea glauca (assembly GCA_000966675.3). Taxonomy (NCBI): domain Eukaryota; kingdom Viridiplantae; phylum Streptophyta; class Pinopsida; order Pinales; family Pinaceae; genus Picea; species Picea glauca. Next base: position 395,860 of record JZKD02S1254693.1, read on the forward strand.
ATCAACACTAAATGATCGTGGTCCGCATCCAATGGTCAGGAAGGATATCGAAGGTTCTTAGATCGATGACTCACGTTACCTTGTGACTGAGAATTTTATTATTTTTTAACAAGGGGATGAATCCCACGATAACGGGTATATGACCGCCAACTATCGATCAACTGTCAAGTTATTGGTTCAATGGGTCACCTTCGGCACATTTTGGACATTGCAATGTTCATTCACCCCAGAGCTTTGGACTCCCGGAGTCCCGAATTTCAGAAGGATTAGCTCCCTTGGAGTGTAGCACAGGGTTCCAGGGTCCCGGTCATATGGGACTTTGACAAGTCTCAGAGGGATACACTCTTAAATATTATCCAAGATTTTGTTAAGTCTCTGGACTTGAGCCCGTGGTCACTTGGATGAATGGCTTGAAGGAAGATTACTTCATCTATAGATCTCGAATTCCACAACATGATAAGGTATTTTCAAGGGATCAACAGAACTGTAGCAGTCCTGTAGAGTCTATTCGGACTCTAGAATCGTGAAATTGATCCTTGTGAAAACCCCTTGAGTATTTCCCAACCAGCACAAAGGCCAAACTTGTCATATTACAACCATTCAAATGAAACATTTTACAAAAGGACGATAAGCATTATTACCATCAATTTCACACAACGCACAATTTAACATAGTTACAGACTTTCAACCATTGCATTCTAGTTCAAGTACACAAGATATATGAAATACTTATCTATATTGCAAGTTACATCTACCAAAATGATTATGGGTGTTTGACTCTCAGAGGCATTCACTCTTAGCACTCTAGCCATCCTCGTGCCAAGACATGATATCACTAAGGAAACTTTTGTAAATTCTCATAGATCCTCTCTTTGTCAAAACCTTTACGAGGTTTATTAGATGCTCCCTCAGCATCAAGCTTGCGACCTTCTTCCCAGGTCAAGTTTTATGGGTTCTCTTTCCAAAGTCAATAAAGGTATCAGGGAGGTTACTCTCCTCCACCTCTTTATAAGAAATAGAAGTCTTCATTCTTCCCCACTGATCTCATAACATCCACGAGGTTTATCAGATGCCTTCCCAGCTGCATTTCCTCTATGCAAGAGAGTCCCTTCACAGTTACACTATCCCTCGACGCCCTCTTCTTCTAGCATCGGTTCCTTTCCAGCCAACACCAAGCTCGGGGCCCTATTTTTCTCCAGTCCGAGATTCAGATCTTCTATGCTCCAGTTCATAACACTTCCATGAGTTCCCTGATATTTCTATTGCACATGCTCATGAATTCCTTTCATTAATTCTTCCTCAAGGACCAAATTCCTCCTTTGTTTCCCTCCTTTAACAAGAACAACTTATTCTTTCAGTTATTTTTATGAACTCGAGAGCCTCACGTGCTCTCTTCTTTATGAATCTTCCTTCCATTTATTTTTCCCTCTTCTTTCTCTGGAATTTTTTTTCTCTTGCACGCCCTTCCCCCAAGACCTGTCCTATTCCTTCTGTCAAAAGGAACTTAGGTCAATCTGGGCTTGTAGGAGACTACAATCTGTGGTACTTCAGGCTTACAGTTTTCTGTCTCCTCAGCCATACCATCCATGCTTCCATTCATTGGGGTAGTTTATTATTCAACCACCAGTCCTTTTCTCATTAACTGGTTTTTCCTTGGGATCAAGATGAGGCTTATTATTTCAGCAAAGATAATTTGGGTCATTTTGACATAATGAACCGTCTCTATAGTTTCCTCACTCTTTCCTCTAGTTATATCAAGGTCGGTACTTCAAGGATTCACCTCCACAGTTAGTTATTGGAAATCTAAAAAATAATGCATTTACATTGTTCACATGCCATAACATGGTAATCATAAGTATTACAAGAAAAGTGAAGGGTTTGATTTCCAAATGGATAGACAGATCCCTGATTTCTGAGAAGTTGTTAGAACACCAATGGTTCTTCAATTCAAGGGTGGTGATAGGAGGCAACTCTAATCACATGCCAATTTTGTTGGTAATGGATTAAAAAGGTTCTAGACTTCCCTCCCCAATGAAATTTAATCATGTTTGGCTCCAAGAAGTAGAGTATCAAAATCTTGTGTAGACAACATGGATTCCACTGGTAGTTGAAGATAGTTGTTCATATATGGAAAAAAAATTCGTAAGAATTTCCAATATAAAAAAGGAAACTTCAAAATGGGAGAATATTTTTTATACGAAAGAGAAGGAGAGGTTACAAGAGGTGAAATCTAGCATCAATTCCTTATTGATAGATCAGTCGATTGATTCCCTCTCTAGTGACAAGGAATCCTTATTGGAAGACAATCTGAAATGAAAGAAATTGTTACTAGGAAATAAGGAATCCAAATGGTGTCTAAAAATTCGAGCGATTTGGATACAAAAAGGTGACAATAACACAAAAATTTTCCACAAATATGAAAACTACTGCAAGGTAGTTAACACAATCAGTGAACTGGAAGATATGGATGGATGGGTAAGATCCTCTTTTGAGGAAATTGCAGAAGTTGGAAAAGAATATTTCTCAAATATATTTAAGGTGTCGTCAGGTTGCCTAATTAGGGAGATTCTAAAGGTTATTTCGTTGTTCCCTAAAACCATCAATGAGGATATGAATCTATCTCTAATGGAAGATATCTTGGAAAAGGAAATCTTAGAAACTTTGTCCTCTTTTCTAAGAGGAAAAATATTAGGCCCTAACGGGATGAAATTAGAATTCTACCTTGGCTTTTACAATTTTCTTAAAGATGACATTTTAAAAGTGGTAAAGGAATCCAAATATTCCTAGAAAATCTAGGGGTCTTTCAACACAACTTTCCTTGCTTTAATTCCCAAAAAGAAAGAGTTGATCACCTTTGAGGATTTTATACAAATATCATGTTGCAACCTTATTTACAAGCTCATAGAAAAAGTCATTGCTTCCAGGTTAAAACCCATTTTAAGTGAAATAGTTTATGAGGAATAGTATGGTTTCTTGATAAAATGACAAATTCATGATGTTGTCTTTATCACTCAAGAAGCTTTTCATTTAATCAAGATTAAAATTCTTTCCTCTTTTGTCATGAAGCTTGACCTCTCCAAAGAAAACTCAATTGGACCTTTGTTAGGCTTGTTGTTGAGTCCTCAAAACATGCTCTTTTTGTCACTTTCTTATCATAACATTCCCTCCAAAACTTATACCCATGAACCAGTTTATATCCTATTATACCTTTTTTGCCATGAATATCTTGCTCAACTACATAATTTTTGTATTGAAGAACATTAGAGGTAAATTGTTCATTCTAAGCACTTTTCCATTCTTCCTTATGCAATTTTATTTAATTAGTTTTTACTTTTCATGAGTTGTTGTAGAATCTTTGATTCTGTAGCAACTCAAATACAATTATGTATCCATTTAATAGTTTTTTGCAGTGAAATCATTATTCCATAGGATCACACACACTCAAGGTTTTGGATCTTGACTTGTAGAATATGTCAAACCAACACATGAAGCTTATCCACCTATCATCTCAGGCCAGGAGTCCTCCAGGTCAACGCATGAGACAAGTCAAAGTTGTAGTCAACACATGAAAAAATGGCAAACAGTGTAATCTAGATCCACGCCAAATCAGCAAAAGATATTGCATGAGATAAATTCATGCATTATGGAATGAATTTCTCCATTACGAGGATGTTCAATCCTCCATATACCCACGAGATATTGATGCACGCATATATGATTCTCTTTGAAAACAATGATGAAAACTCATTCTAGCATAGAGAGACTATTTTTTGGGCTCAATTGCAAGTAAATGAAGGTGAATATTGAAAATTGGTCACATGGGTTTTGTGCAGGAAAAGGCCATTTAGGTTCCACACGAAGGACGTGAAGGATATGGGAGATATGGTTGATTCTTTAAACTAAATTTTCCCAAAATTGTAGTTGCAGATGGGTTTGATATCCATGTAGTTTGGATATGTGTGATCTCATTTGTATTGTATAAATATGAGTTGTGAGACCTTCATAGGGAGGAATGACATGATATCAAATCATTGTAAACTCATATTTCTAATCTAAACTAATACAACAAAGATATGGTTGTTGTTCATTTCATGAGTTTTATGCATTGAGTTCAACCTTATATACATTCCTTTCTAAGTAGTGTTCCTCGAGCCAGGAGGGCCCCCTGAGGAGGAGTGAACTACTCATTTACTTCCATGTTGGTGTGTTTAATTATTTAGTTGTGTGATTTACATTTCATGTGTATGATTTACACTTCTGTTCATTTCATTTATGCAATTCTTTTTTCTTTCTTATCACACAAGAAACTAATAACACAAAGATCATTATTTGATTATATGTTTGATTCAGAGGCATGAATTTTTGTTGATTAAGCAATTGAAAGATTGTAATTGAAGATTCAATAGATTAATGATCCTTAGTAATTGGAATTATTTTTGTGTGTTCAATTACTAAGTTATTTATTTGAATTTTATAGTTTACTTTGTTTTTTGTAGATTACTCTGTTTTATGTAGCTGAATAGAACAATCACTCTGTTTCTACAACTTATCTAGGCAGTGAACAATTTGGCATAAGTAGTCATTTAGGGATATATTTAAAGTCAAGCCTTGCATATATTTTTCATTTCACTCCATCATTTTACGATCCCTGGGTTGACAATTTAATGTAGCAGGGTTCAACTAATTAGACTGACTAACACTTGCCTTGATTCAACTACTTGTGAATTTAAACATGGTGAACTGGATAATGGGTTGTGTAGAATCCCCTTCATTTGTTGTTCTTATTAATGGATCGTCCTCGAATTATTTTCGTTCCTCTAGGGGTCTTCATCAAGGATGTCCTCTTTCTCCCTTCTTATTTCTCATAGTAGTGGAGGGCTTGAGTATGCTTATAAAAAATGCTAGAAGGAATGGGCTTCTCCAAGGTCTCAAAATATATGATCTATAAATTATTACACATTTACTCTTTGTTGATGACGTTATTATTTTAAGTGTAGGATCAAAGTGGGAACTTCTCCAATTCAAACAAATGCGAGTCTCTTTTTTTTATTCGATGAGGATGGATATAAATCACGACAAGTCAATCATGTTGGTAAATCAAGTACATGAAGAAGAATTAGAGTGGGAGGTTGAGATCTTTCCCTTTGCATGGAAAATTATAGAGGTGGGTCTAAAATACCTGGTCTTTGTGATAAAACCAAACTCTAACTTTTATGAATATTGGATCTAGTTGATAAATAAAATTCAAGCGAGAGTCGAGGTGTGAAGAAATCGTTGGCTTTTGGGGGGAGTGGTCTCACCCTATTAAAATATGTTCTAACAATAACTTTGTTTTATTGGGCGTCAATTGAAAACATCCCAAAAGGGTTCCTAAATAAGATCCAAAATATATGTTTCAATTTCCTCAGGTCCAAGCAAAAGGAGGCAGGAGGCATCCCATTGGTGAAATTGCCAAGACTGGTGATGCCCAAGGACCTAGGTGGATGGGGTATTAAAAATATTTACTTTTTTTGCAAATATCTAGCGACAAAATTATTATGGAGGCTTGTTCACAACAAGACCCTATGAGGTGGGGTAATGTATTCAAAGTATATTCCATGGATTTCCTTCATGGACTGGTTTAGATGCACTCAAAAAATAGTTGCCAACATCTTGATCAGTTGGAAAGCATTGGTTGATGCATTCCCATTGGTTGGTGATTGGACAGTTTGGCAGTTGGGCAATAGAAAAAGTGTCAAGATCAGAGAGGATCCATGGGTTAGTTTTAGAGCAGGATACAAATCCTGTGTAGAGTTGGTTAATGATCTCCATGATCATGACATCTTCTCAATCTGGGATGCTAGGATGGGAGAGGTGGATAATATAGGTAGAAGCTCATGGAAACTAGCTACAATGTTAGATCTCATGGGAGACAAAGATGATGAGTGGGGAGAGTTCACAGATCTTCTTTACTCAAAATTTATTTTATTATAAGAGGAGGAAGACGACTTTCTCGTCTAGGCTCAAAATGAGAATTCAGGTCATTATATAGCAAAGAGGGTATACTTAATTTTACCACATCAGAATGGTGATCGACATAGGAAATGGTGGTGGAATTACATTTGGTCCATGCATGCACTCAAAAAAGTGAATATCTTGAGTTGGTTAGTGTAGTATACCTAGGGATATAATATATGGTACCTAGGGAGGTACCTAATGGGAGTAATAATAGATATATGACTTTGTACATATAATAGTGTGAGCATAATAAAAGTGAGAAGGATTTCTAGAAGGTTCCACCTATGAGAATATTCTTTCTCTAGAAAGTTCCTAAGAGATAGAAAATTATATATAAATAAGTGTAAGCAATTTATTGAAGTATAGTGAAGAATATTGTAATTGATGAGAAAAAAAAGCATTGCTTGGGAGTGCATTCCTTCCATAATGATTAATATATGGTGTTAACCCACCTCAAGGGTTTTATCTATTTCTTGTGTTGAGTATTTATGTGAATGATTTGAGTTTATTTATGAAGTTGCATTTCTAAATTTATTGTAGAACATAACAATTGATATCATAGTTCTTTCTTCAGCCAAATAAAGGAAGAAAATTTTGGTTCTTTTTGTATATTTTTTCAAGAGAAAAAAGGAGGTGATGCACTTCAGACTTAATTCTAAAACTTTCTGAGAAAAAATTGCATAATCAAATTGGATAAAAACACCCAATTTTAAAAAACAAATTGTCTGAAACAAAGTATGGGAAGTGAATTTATCATCATTTTAAATTATGTAATTTTGAAGGTTTTTCTAGAAAAGGCCATGCGATTTGCATAGTAAGTTATTTTATAAACCTTATTTCTATTTTTTGGGTTTTTCAAGAAAGATGTCTTTTATTGGAAAAAATGATGGCCTTTGTATTGAATAATATATACAAATGTACAAGTCGTCATGGCAAGAGAAGTGGAAATATTTTTTACCCTATGGTTTCAGAGAAGATGATGACATATGGTGGCAATCATTGGACTCTTCCAAGATGATGGCACCTTCCAACAAAGAATTTGAAAATGTACTTTTATATCAATGGTCTCATATTGGCAGAAAGGATATCGAGAGCACCAAGGGTTTATTTTCATGTGGAAATTCCATACTATAGGTCAGTGGATGCATTCAACAAGTGAAGGTTATCGTTTCTACTAACCCTAGTTGTATTCATAATTTATCAATGTTCAGTTGGTTAATATATTGCAAGTTCCAACAAGAATATTCAAAGCACACAAATTGAGGGTGAAAATGTTCAAAATTTTAAAGATTTGAATATTACCGTGGATAACTATGTGTTGCATTCAAATTTTTGTGCCATTGATATGAATGATGTGGATGTTATTCTCAGAAACAATTGATACAGTTAAGATTAATGTGGAAAAAAAGTTTGTGAAAATTTGGTACAAGAAAAAAAAAGTTACATTTCAGGATGTTTATCTTAGTAAAAAGGAAGGGCCCACAGGGGAAAGCAAAGAAGTTATTGCAGAATATGAAGTTGCATCAGAGGCAGAGTCTACAGAAGGACATGAAGAAAATACCTAGGAAGGACATAATAAAGAATCCAAGGAGATAATTGATTCAAAGGAACATTGTATTGCAAAATTGAAGAAGAAACGACCAATTCCCAAATTTGTTGCATATCGCCATCCATACCATATAGAGAAACAACCGTCATCAAGGTAGGGGTGTGGGCATCAACACACTTATTATGAACCAACATGGCCCCAGAAAGGAAACCAATCAAGAGGCACATGGAGGAATACCAAATTTTCAAGAGGATATCACGACAAAGAAACAATCCCATGGCACAAAAGGTGTGATAATGATCCAGGTGGATATTGGTGGCCACTCACCTCTTCCAATTGGCTCCTCTTCTCATTTTTTAGTTCAACACATTCTTTTGTACTTCTTTGTAATTGTGGGTTCTATACTTCTGAGGTTGTCTGAAGCCCTACACATCTTCCATGTGGATATATATTGGTGGCCTCCCACCTAATCCAACTGGAGTATTTTGTATGTTTTCATGTCAACACATCTTGTTGCACTTCCAGAGCCATTTTGGGGCCATAAACAATTTTTTTTTGGCTCGCCACAATAAAAATGTAGATGGATTAAGATTTTGACAGCATAATGTGTAGTTCTCAAAAAGACCTTTCCAACGGGCTATCAGGCGCCTAAAAAAAAGATCATATACAAAAGTTACGACCCCAGGAAGTTAATGTACTAACTTACCCAAATGGTGCCCACATGACTTTTGGTGTTTCATCTCCTAAGGTTAGGTTTTTGGATATCTAGGGTGTTGGAATTCATGTTTATCATAAAAAGGCCTTCGGAGCCTTATTGTAATCATCTTCTTGCGAATGAGCATAGCCGTCACATCTCTTCTCAGAGATAAAGCTACCACCATTGTAGCAAGTCTTGCACTCTGTAATTTTAATAGTTTCTTTACAATTATTTCATTAATAGAAATCAAGTATTGTTGTCTCTCTCTGTTTTTGGAAATTTTCGTGAGTATTTTATTGTAATATTTCTCCTTTCATTTTGTTCCGAAAATAATCTAGATCAGTGCTATCAGAGCAGGCTGCTCTTGATCATTTTTTCAGTTTATGTCCCCGACAAGGTCCGAGGATAGCCAGTTGCGTCTCGAGCTTGTCTCTCTTGATAAAAATCATTATCGCACACCCAAGAAACCCTCAATGGTGACAAAAAAGAAAAATGACGAAAATAAATATTCTATTAACCTGTTGCTTGAGCAAGCTTTCGCGCGATAGAGGGATGAAATGATGGAGAATTTTGCACACATCCGTCAACGCATGTCGATAGAAATATGCACATCTTCATCAATCAACCATTTTGGAGGAGAATCTCCCTTCAAGGTACAAGTTAATTTTGATACTCCCATATTTGAAGGGCAGATAGATGCAAATGCCCTAGAAAAATGCTTAAATTTATTAGAGGGTTATTTCTCTGTTCAAAATTTTTATGACAGGGAAAAGATCATGTTCGCACTCCTCAAATATCTCCCCCATGTCAAAGATTGGTGAGAAAATTACTAGGAGAAAAGTTACACATAGGAATATGGAATATATGGGGTCGAGCCCACTTGGTATTTTTTTGTGGATGTGGTCAAGGAACAAAACTACCCTATTGATAATTATGAAGACCAGTACATGAGATGGACCACATTGTGGCAAGAGAAGAGACAAACAATGTCGAAGTTCACAAATAATTTACATACCTTGCACACCAAGTTGGGTATCAAAGACTCCGAGTGACATCTGGTTCTGAAATACCATCGGGCTCTACATAGGTACATCCAAACCGAAATGGATTTCCTAAACATCTCATCATTGGGAGTTTCCTATCGATATGTTGTCAAAATTGAGTAGAAATTTAGGCACCGAAACAAATGGAAATTCAGGTCTGCAAATACGAAACAACCAAAGCATGGTAAGGACGACCCTAACCAACAACCTCCAGACCACCAGTCCAAGACACAGGACAAGAAGGGTAAAGGAAAGATGAAGAATGAAACTGGGAAGTGGTGTGACTTCCACAAAATCCCATGACACAACACCGATGAATGTCGATCAAAGCAGTCATTGGTGGTCGAGATCAAAGACACGGAGCTGAACCCTGATTCAAAATCTGATCCAAAAAATATTGAAAATGGGAAGATCATCGACACAGACCCCACTACTATTGTCGTGATCACAACAATTCAACTAGAAGAACCAGTAGATCCTGAAGAGGGGGAGCGCCTCTTCCATTCACAAATGTGGGTGAAGGGGACCCCATTGCATTTCATTGTTGATAACGACATCCAAAAGAACCTCATATCAACTAAGGTTGTCAAACAGTTTGGGTTGTCAACAACACCACATCTTCGACCATACAACATCGGGTGGCTTCACCAAGGACCAGATCTTCGTGTCATCCAACAGTGTGTGTTGTTTCCCCTCTTGATGTTTGTGATGTTGTTTTGGGCCAACTATATATGTGGAGACGTCATGATGTCTATAATTCTAGACCCTATAGTGTCATTATTACTCTGGGAGGTCAGCTCTATAGGATATCAGAGGTAGTTCTGACTACTACTCCATCAAAACAATGTCGCAAGTTAATCTCTCATGCTGCAAAATTCATCCTCTTCACATTCTGTTCAAAGGATGCACAGAAGACCGCTACAACCACTACAACCTTAACACCTTCTATCTAATAAAAACAAATTGTCACAGAGAAAAAAGATATTGTCTCTTCACCTACAATGGTGCCTACACAATGCCCCGTCAAACCTAGAGACAACAGGTTGGTGGATCATATTCAACCCGGCCAACAATATGTTTGTGACAGTCTTCCACAGACCAAGCAGCACAACTTCTCCAACAAGGCACGCAACTCACCAAGATTAAGATTCAGAAAATGATTTCCACTCTTCCCTGGGCACTCAACGCAATGGAGACCATTGCTTCCTAAGGGGGTGGTATTGATCCAGGTGGATATTGGTGGCCACCCACCTCTTCCAATTGGCTCCTCTTGTCATTTTTTAGTTCATCACGTTCTTATGTACTTCTTTGTAATTGTGGGTTCTATACTTCTAGGGTTGTTTGAAGCCCTACAAATCTTCCAGGTGGATACTGGTGGCCTCCCACCTAATCCAACTGCCTTATTTTGTATGTTTTCATGTTAGCACATCTTGTTGTACTTCTAGGGCCATTTTGGGGCCCTAAACAATATTTTATTAGATTTCCATAGTCAAAATGTAGACGAAGTCAGATTTTGATAGCATAATGCATAGTTCTAAAAAATACCTTTCCAACGGGCTATCACGCACCTAAAACGGAGATCGTATGCAAAATTTACGACCCCATGAAGTTAATGTACTAACTTACCCAAACGGGGCCCACATGACTTTTGGGGTTTCATCTCCTAAGGTTAGGTTTTTGGATACCTAGGGTTGTAGCATTCATGTTTATCACAAAAAGGCCTTCAGAGCTTCATTGTATTCATGTTCTTGGGAATTAGCGTAGCCGTCACATCTTTTCGCAAAGATAAATCTACCACCATTCTAGCGAGTCTCACACTCTGTAATTTTACAGTTTCTTTACAATTCTTTCATTAATAGAAATCAAGTATTGTTGTATCTCTCTGTTTTTTACAATTTTCATGAGTATTTCATTGTAATATCTTTGCTTTCATTTCGTTCCAAAAATAATCTGGATCAGATAAGGATCAAGATCAAGGTGGCAAGACAATAGTTGGACATCATGTTCATCTTCCATTAGAATGGATGGATGGTCGTACTTGATACCAATTGGCTACATTACTTAGCCGATCATATTCTATGGTTTCTTCCCATGTTTTGAGGAAAAAACATGCGAAGGAGGATGGAATGTAGTATACCCAGGGAGATAATATGGGGTACCTAGGGAGGTACCCAATGTGAGTAATAATAGATATATTATCATGTAAATGTAATAGTGTGAACACAGTAAAGGTGAGAAGGCTTTCTAGAAGGTTCCACCTACGAGAATGTTCCTAAGAGAGAGATAATGTTATATAAAAAAGTATAAGCAATGTATTGAAGCATGGTGAAGAATTTGTAATTGATGAGCAAACAAGTATTGTGTGGGAGTGCATTCCTTCCATAAAGAATAACATATGGTGTTACCCTACCTCAAGGGTTTTGTCTATTTCTTATGTTGAGTAATTTATGTGAATGATTTGAGTTTATTTATGAAGTTACATTTCCATATTTATTGTGAAACATAACAGTTAGCAATGGAAAATAAATTGCTTACGTAGGAAAATGGACTAAAGAGAGGTTGGATCGGCCCGAGAAGATGTGATTTAACGACCTTCCATATCTTTGTTTTTTGTTCTTGTTCTTTTACCAAGTAGATGAGGTTAGTAATTTCAAAATCTTTGAAAGCTAGTTTCCAGGGATGATGGTGAGTTGGTAGATTGGCTAAACCAGTGGAAGGATTATGAATCCTCCAAGGGTATTCACCCTCTTCGTCTTTTCATTTTTCAATTTATTTGGTGGGCAAGGAATATAAGAATTTTCTGGGATTTGCATCCTCCACCGGAGGTGGTGGCAGCTTTAATTTCAAAACTTACCCTGGAATTCAAGTCAAAAATCAAATTACCAAAGGTAAGGGTGTCGATCATGCCTAATCTGGAAGGCATTCCTTGGGAATTTTTTGATGGAGTCAGCCAAGGTTATTCGCCCTCCTGTGGTGCAGGGGTGATCTTGTTCATTTCTGCCTCTCATTTTTTCAAAATTTGGTACGCTCCATGTCAAGGCACTAACATGAAGGTCGAGCTCTCCTCATTGTGAGCATTTCTATTTGTGGTGGATACCCTCAAGCTTCGGAAAGTTCAGTTGTTGGGAGATTCAAAGACCACGGTGGAATGGGTTAAAGGAAAAGTTCAAATTCAAGTACCGAGACTAAAACCATTGATGCAACAGATTGGCGTTTTTTTTTGTTCTTGGATGGTTTTCCATTTCAATGATCTACAAGGATTTAAACAACATTGCAACGAATTATCAAAGTAGGCTCTCTTTTTGTATGCAAGAATTTTTTGAAGGGAAACCCTGTAATGAGATGACTTTCAGGTTGTAGAGGCTTAGGAAAGTATTTGAAAAAATATATATGGTGATAAAAATCTATCATAACTTATGTCAAATGTCAATTAGTAGTGAGATATATATCATTAGTTGTTATCCATAAATGTGGGGTTATTTATTATTGTTATTAAAAAAAAAAGATGCCACTTGAAATGATTTACTTGTGGTTCATAAGGGAGCATATTTCCACACTTACCAGATGCCTCTCCGTGTTAAGTTGTTAACATGTTCCCTTACATACAAGGAAGAAAAGCTCTTACCTAATAATAAGTAGTTTTAGGTCATACTCCAACATCTAGAATTAGTATCTAATTCAACCTATTAGTAAAGACAACTGTGCCGTGCGAGTATACCAGTAGAGAATTTAAATCGCAGATCATGGCATCCGTGGCTACCCCACAGCCGTATGACACGAATAAGACTCGGGTGTTTCACTCCCTTTTCTTCAATAGCACCTCGTCTTTCATGGCACTTCCTCCACGGAAATTCAAATAGTTAGATGTACAGTTCTTTCTCAGACATTAATTTAACATCAACAGCCATTGCTTTCAAAGGCTTTGTGTAATCGGCGCATTCAAATCCTCTCATTTTCTGTGATGGCAGTTTTTTCTTTCAGTACCGGCCAAGTTTGGCCAACTTACCCACACCAAAAATAAAGCTTCCTCTCTGCATCAATCGTTGTTCATGGCCCTCCTTAACATTAACGCCGGCTCGTGAGCCTTTTCAGAACGGTTCATGGATATTAAATATCACATTTATTGCATCACGTTATGGCCGGGTAATAGGAGACCGGATCTGACAATCCTTATTGTAAACCTGAAGTCTCTTCTCTGCTATATCAGAACCAATATTATAGCGTTGGCGTATTGTCGACCAAAAAAAATTTCTTGCAGTTTTCATGGCGTCATTTTGATAATTTGGGCTATCATGAATATAATTTTGGATGCATAAAATTGCAAAAATTGGAATTATTAAATTTCAATTATATTTTACACGTAATGACCGTGGCCTCGCTTTCACAGAAAGAGAAGAATCTTGCAGGCTACAGAGAAGAAATCCAATAATTTTGAAAAATTCATGATGAAACCATTCCAAAAGAGTTTTGAATGTCCGATTCAATGCCCACAAACCCGTCAAATTTAAAACCTCAACAATACTATGGTTATTAAAGAAACTCTATTTAATGATCAAAATGATCCATTGCAAGCAATATCCAGTATCTGTAGTATGTTACACAGCATTGAATACTGTGGTAGGTGGATTATAGATAAGTTGGTGAAGATAAGTTTTTTTTCTTATACATTAATTTTTAAGTTAACTTTTTTATATATATTTATGGATGACTACTTACAAAAATGTACAAATATTTTTTTTGATGGTGTGTTATATGTGGATGCCTCCTTGGTAAGAGAGGTACTATGCCTCCATATGAATTACCTTCTTCATTAATAGACTTTAAGGCAGAATTCAAAATTTAACAATAATATAATCTCAATGTTATATGAAATTGTAAAACAATAATGGCAATCACCATTCCATATTTTGAATTCATTATTTTACCCACAAAATCGAATGTAAACTTAAAACATTTCACACAATGTTGACTATAAATACTTATCTATTTTGAAGTGAAGTCCACCAAATTGGTTGCTAAGAATCGATTCAATGTTCAACCATAGGAATCAACTAAGGATTCCACCCCCAAGTCAGAGCATGATACAACTAAGGCAAAGGAATCTACTACAAGACTACCATATCACTCATCCCAACCCACTATTGTCATTACAAAGTCAATCTACTTACTTCTAAGCACTCCATGCCCTCATTCAACCATCAATCAACCATTGATCCCTATTCAATTTCCCTACACACCATAAAGAATATCTTCCCCTTCTTTGCTCCAAAGGCCCTTAGTGATCTTCTTCCTTTTCAATGTAGGTGAAAGGAGTCCAAACTACTAGATGCCAATTGGGATTAACCAAGAGGAAAAACACCCAGTCCAAACCATAAATGAGAGACAATAACGAGGTTACATGTTTGATGGTGCTTGCTTCAACTATTGTGGACACTCTACTCTTGATTTTTGCCTCAAAATCATCCCATTTCCCTCTAATATTCTCAACAACAAGTCCCCCAAATGTTGTTATCAACCACAAGTGCATGTGGTTCTCTTGCCACCAACCACAAGTGCATGGGGTTCTCTTTCCATTGGAACCATAATAGCCATGGTTTCACATGGGTTCCTCCATGAACAAGGAGAGTTAAAATATTTGAATGGCATAATGGTAGAGTGATCCATGAATAATGGTCCATAATCCCTCCCCCCGCAAGTAACTTGCACAAGACATAACAAGTATTCCCTTGCCAAGAAGCATGGGGAAAATATCTAAGAACCACCCAAGTCAAAGATAGATGAAAACACATAAGCTGATCACATAACACCTCATCACACTAATGCCCCAACATATCTACCATATCGGGTTATAGACTCACATCTCACTATTCTTGGTGTAAAAATGTTAGGGACATAACCTCCATAACCCCTCACTTAGGTAGAATAATATATTTCCATGTAATAAAGGCTGACATTAGTTAATAAGGCCTATTTAATAAAGTGAATAAGTCTAATGTAAGAAGACTTAATAGAAACTTTTGCTTCTAGAAAGATCTCCGTCTAGAATGTTCTTTAGAAGGTAGAATGAGTATAAACAAGAGTAGAAGGCATGAGAAAGGTTGCCTTGAGAATTATTGTAATACATTGTTTTCCACCCCCAAACCGATGGCCAGACAAAGGTCGTCAATCGGATGATTGTGCACATCATGCACATATACAACTCTAAGTATTCACATACATGGGATGAGAGTCTTCCCTATGTTCAACACAACTACAACATGGATATCCATATCTCCACTGACCATAGCCCATTTCAGGTGGGGCTGGGATTCCAACCTTTGGGTCCCATTGATGTTGCACTACCTTTTACAACCACACATGCATAATCTTCCCATGTTTAGTTTAAGGCCGACAAAGCCACCAGATTCATTGAGCGGATTGAGCACATCCACCAACAGGTCCATGAGATTTTGCAAAAAGCCAATGCTAAGTACAAGCAGCGCCATGATCAACATCAGGTACCACACCAACTTGAGACAAGGTCTGGTTACATTTACAGAAAGAGCATCCTTAGAGGGCCCCATCGTAAGCTCTGCCCACTTCGCTATGGGCCTTACACTATCACCAAGATTGTGGGTAGCAATGATTTTGAGCTCAACACTCTACCCTTCCTTGGCTTGCACCCAGTGTTCAATGTAGACCTCCTTCGTGTTGGATTACTGAGAGGGGGGGGAATCAGTAATAGAGAAATTTAATTTGTTTTAACCATATAATCCAAGTGTTATATCAATGAAGCATTATCATCCAATAACTTTAGAGTAAATAAGAAATGAACAAATGAACAAACATACACATACATAGTACACCAGAGTTTTACGTGGAAACCCAAATTGAGAGAAAACCACAGAATTCTTTTTCTTATATGTCTTGAAGAATTACATTCATTGGAAGCACCAACTTCCTTTGTTTTCCAACTACAATTGGAAGGAGGCTACAACCCCCTAGTTTCTCAGGCTACAACATGAGGGAAGATCCAACTCCCCAATTCTCTAACTACAACCATAAGGAGGCTACAACCCCCTATGTTTTCCGAGTACAACCACCTGTCCTTGCCCAGTCCAACCGCCCTAAAGTATAAGTAGAATGATAGAACCACTGCCAACCTGTCACTGTGAGATATATTGTTGTAAACCTGTACCAATAAATCTGAACCATGCATCAACCTATACCTCAACCTGTAATCAACATGTACCATAAACAAGTGCATCAACCATGCAACAACCTATACCAAATAACCTGTAATCAACCTGTACCATAAACAAGTGCATCCAACCATGTACCAAGTATGTACCAATCATGTGTCAACTACTCATCCACTATGAATCATCAATATGTACAAACATCATAAACTATACACCTCATGTATGTGCCAACTCATCAACTACTTGTCTCAACTATGTACTCAACATGTACCTCAATCAAAATCCCTCATCAATTTCATCATCCAAATATGATTTGTAGCTCTGTAATAGACCTGATTTATATGATCACATTCCTGCAAACCTTCCTTAACTTCAGCAACAAGAGACTAGCATTTTCATCAAACTTTTATTTAGTCTCACATGCCTATTTTTGGATTAGTCAACAACCCTAACTTGAAGTAATCATAACTTTGTACCTGTAATGTATAAATATCTTAAACTAATACACAATGTTCTTCAGTGTGATTTATGCAGTTCCTCCAGGTGTCATTACTTGGAACCTCTCAGAAAGGAGTTATAGAAAAAATGACATACCTTGTTGAATTTTGGCTTATTCTAGAGAGCGACATTATAGAGCGTGCCTTGCATGAAATATTTGTTGAATTGATATGAAAATGTTACACAGAATAATAAAAACTATACCCTAACCAACACATTTGGTTTCACTAAATTTGGATCTTGTATGAATAAGTTATGATGTTTTTACCCGAAACACTTGTTTTTTACTAGTTTCAGGACTAGTCACAAACCCTACTTTCCATGGCGTGTAATTCCAAAAATACAATGATCCACAAGATGAATTTGTTACCAAAGATACTTAGATATGTTTTCTTAATGTCATAGCAATTTCACAATATGAATCACTATAGAAAAAAAGTTATAGAGAAAATGGTGAGATGACCTGTAAATAACATACCTTAGAAAGCACCATCAAAAGAATTTATCCTTGCTTGCATTTCGGCCTTCTTTTCTTCACCTTCCCTCATAATTTCAGCTTATATATCATTGGTTACCTGAGACACCTATAGATATTCAATATGCTCAAGTGTGATTAAATTGAGAGACCCTTTCCTCTTATTTATACTCTCCAAGTAACTTCCTTAAAAACATCTTCTAGGTCACTTGGCCCCACTTTCCTTATTTTAGGGTTAACCCACTTCTAATTTCTCCATTAAATTTA
>JZKD02S1254693.1:431379-442163 GCA_000966675.3 Picea glauca
TAGTGTACCCTTTTACTACCGAGGTTTCCAAACCTCTCAATTACCATTCTATACATGGATGTTTACATAATTCATACTGAAATTATAAGCAAATGCTTTTAACATAATTAAACACACTCAAACTCAGAGTAAAATATATGGGTACTGCTGTAATTAAACAAGTCATAGCATTCAACAGCAATTCATTTACACACAGCGGAAAACATGATACATGAACAGTACAGTCATGCCAAAACATGTTCAAAACATAATTCAGAATACTTATCTTTTATCAGCTATAGAAATCACCAACCAAGTGCAGGCCTTCCACGAACCTCCCAGCCTTAAACCACACTGTTCATCAGCTCAACAGTGGGTCACCCCCGAGCTGGGACCGAGCTCCACCCCATGGCAAGGAATCTAGACTCAGGCTGAGGTTACAGGAAATATAGGACATTCACATTCACCAGGAAGAAGCTCTCCCAGGAAACTCCCACGCTCACTGCCCATCGACCCTCATTCCCCACATGCCTGTTCCACCCCAGGAGAGTGCACCTTCTCTGTCACCTAGACAGTCCTTCGGCTGCCAGTCTCCCTTCCCTTGGGTTACAGGAACAGACCAGACCGGAATTCTCTAGGCTCTATGGAAGCTACAGGGTTCCTTCCAGGATTTCTCTTCTCCCTCTGCGCACTCTCTCACCTGGAGGAGTCGCTCATAGGCCATCAAGCCTCACGCAGTCCAGTACTATGGGGTCACCACAATCCACAAGAAAACACAGACAAATGCTTCCCAAAACGGTTCAGCTGTCACAGGATAATCTCACGGGATGATTTCGGAGCAAGCTTCACGCACAGGCTAGCTCAGTTTTCCCCGAACAACCAGGGATTCTTCCACTTGAGTTCAACACAAATAATTCTGGTTCAGGAAATGCACTCTCGGGATTGCCTGGAACAGACACAGACTCACAGCTCTGGACAGGGTATACACGGTTTCCCTCAGGAAAACACAGCTTAACGGTTTCAGAGATCAATCCGGATATCCGACATAGGTCGTACTGGTTTACGCTCAGAGGTTCGGTTACCAAAATGGAGGAGAGTGTCCCCCTCTCGGCTTACTTTCTCTGTTTTATTTGCATGCACTAGGTTTGACACTTGTCACCCTGGGAACTGCATGCATTCCATCTGTACGCCTTCCTCTCACCACTTGGGGAATCACGGTTCCTTCAAAAAGGGACTTAGGATAAATAATTGTGCACATGGATTTTTAGGAAATAATATTAAATTATTATTCCAGGCCTAAGCCCCCTAAGCTTAGCCCCTAGGCTCATCACTCAGCCCCTTTCCCACCTTCCAGCGCCTAGCTCCTTGCCCACTCTGTGGACCCTCAGTCCCCCATCACTCATTCATCGTGGTTGGTCTGCACTGGCGGTGTTTATATTTTATTAATTGATCTTCATACATACAAGTACATCAACAGGCTACTGGCCTTCAACACTTAGGCTCCCTGGCCTAACAAATCACATAAGCCTACAGCTTATACGAAACTTGGCTCACCAGCCTATAGAACACATTTACAATTATTTGCATATAACATGTTCTGTAACGGGGCTCGGCCTTGGGGACACTACACTTTCGCTGCACCAACCACTTTCATGAGGTTGATGGATGATGTATTGAGACCCTTCACCAACTCTTTTGGGGTGGTATATCTGGATGACATCTTCATCTTCAACAAAACTTGGGAGGAGAACATGCATCATATTTAACAGGTTTTGAGCACTCTGCGGTAGCACAAGATATATGACAACTTGGAAAAATGCTCCTTTGGCATGAACATGGTCCAATACTTGGGATACATTGTTGATGAGAATGGGGTACATGTGGATCTATCTAAGATCCAATTTATTCTTGATTGACCAGCCCCGACCACACTAATTGAGCTTCGAAGCTTCTTTCGACTTGCCAACTTCTACTGAGGGTTCATCTTGGGATTCTCCCATATTGCATGGGCCCTCATCCAAGTGACCAAGGGTAGTGGCAGGGAAAATTTTGCATGGGGTAAGTCACAACAATGATCATTTGATGATATGAAGCATCCCTTGTGCTAAGCTCCAGTACTCTCCTTACTCGATCTACAACAACCTTTCGATATTGAGACTGATGCATCTGACTATGTTGTAGGCGCAGTTCTCACTCAGCACGATCATCCAATAGAATACCATAGTGAGACACTCTTAGATATCATCCGAAAATACCCCACCTATGACAAGGAAATGTATTCCATTGTGAAAGCCTGACGTCAATGGAAACATTACATTCTGTGAAAGGAGACAATCATCCACATTGATCACGAGCCTCTGCAGTTCATATAGACACAAGGGAAGTTGCAGAATGACCTCCATCAAAACTAGTCCACATCCCTGCAACAATTCCATCTCAACATCAAGTATAAGACAAGGAGCACAAATCGTGTTGCTCACTTCCTTAGTCAACCTCCCGTGGATGCACNGTAGGGAAGCAAGACATGTGTTTCCCATATTTGTGATTTTTACCTATGCATGTGGCAGGTTCCACATGTCCACGTGGCAACCTCTGGTTGGCTTTGATAGTGCTCTACTGGCGGGCTGACATGACACTTGCCCAAGACAATATTGAGATCAAAGATCATATCTGGATCATTGATTGGTCCCACTCAAATGAGGTATGAGTAGATTTGGACCATCCATTGGAGGAGCCACTTCAGAGTGCTTAAGGCTTGGATCTGAATGAAACTTTGAAAAGAGGACTGCAAAGTAAATCTTAATCATCGATCAGAGGAACATGAGATCAAATGAGATTTGTTGATCTCATGATGGTCGAAAATAGAAATTGACTAAGGAAAAATTTGTCATGTTGATCTCATCTTTGACATGTGGCACCTTCTCACTGATCTGCACTGGCACTGATGTGGCAGGGGAGAAGGACACATGTCACCCATTTTTAGATTCTTTGGGGTGACTTTGGTGGGTTCCACTTATCCACGCAGAAACTCCAGATTGGTTCTGGCAGTTCCCTGTTGGCACACCATGATGTCATATTCTCTGCATTTCATCGACGATGACGTCGCTGTGAAAACTTACATTGGGTTTTTTTTTTTGCATTTTCCCAACAAAAACCCTCGACCTGATCTCTACAAATGATCTATCATCGCCACGAGGTGAGGTGTTGATCTATGCTCGACCAAAATCTAGAATTGACTAAGGCATTGGAAAGGTCGTGTTGACGTCACCCTGGGCACATGGCATATTTTCATTGGTCCACAATGACACTAAGATGGAAGGGAAATGATACACATGTCACCCAATTTTGATATATTTACATGTGTGTTTGGTGGGTTTCACATGCCCACATGACAATCTCTTATTGACTCTAAGAGTGCCTCATTGGCGTGTAGATGTGACCCATGACCGGGAGGCTTTAATACTCAAGAGAAGATATGGACAATTGATCTTCTCGAGGGCACGAATGATGGAGCCTATAAAATATGGGAAGTTAGTTGGAGGCATCTCATCGGAGTGGTCAGGACTTGAGATGAAAACAAGACTCCGAAGAGGGGAATCCAAAGGGACTCAACAATACAAATTTGGACCATCCATCAGAGGTCTGAGAATATCTGAGGGTCATTGATCTTTCCATTGTTGAAAGAAAAAATCGACTAAGGCAAATATCATTATGCTGACGCAAACCTGGACATGTGGCAGCTTTCTATTGTCCCATAGTGGCACTTACGTGGCAAGGGAGTAGGACACGTGTCACCTGTATTGAGGTTTTTACCCATGCAGGAGGTGGGTTACACATGTCCACGTGGCATCCTCTGGTTGGATTTGATAGCGCTCTTCTAGTATATTGTTTTATCTCCATGTGTAAATTGATGTGGCAGGGAAAAACGTCGTTGGAGATAAGGAAATAAAACGTGCTTTGGTGAACATGTATTTCACCCACGACAACATCGACACCGACGATCAATGGGCGATTTCCCTTGGTCCCTGGCATATGGTCCTGTGATAAGACCCTTTTCCATTGGAAATTAAGCTCTTTTGGGGCACAATAAGCCCTTTTTTTACTGCAACAAGACCCTTTTGAATTGTGACAATCCCCTTTTGTAATGCAACAAGCACCCGAGGGCTTAATTTATGTCTTATTCGCAAAAGGGCATGGTTTTTTCTTATTGTTTCTCCATTCTTCCTTAGGAAAATTTGACTATGAACTACGTAGAGGGTCTTGAAGCTTGACTTTTTGCTGCTAAATCGTCTCATATCAACCTTATAACATCATTCATTCTTCATTTAGTTGCAAGAACAAATACAATACTAACATAGAGAAGCCCTAGTGACCATTGGTAATACATTGGGTACCTTTGTGGGCTTAGAACCAAATTAGGAGTCTAAAAAGGACCTACGCTGGGCCTGTATACAAGTAGAGGTAGATGTGAGGGGTGGCCTGGTTGGAAACATGGAAATTTTTTTTGCAAAAAAAACATGGCCAAAAAAGATTGATTACTAGCACCTCTTGTTTCACTACCGTGGCTGCCATGAGATTGGGCACATCTGCACACAATGTACCTACCTGGTGCTAGTGTCACAAGGTCCTTCAAAGGTCCAGAGGAAAAATTACACCATTAGTCAATTGATTTCCATTGAAGCTATGTTAGTAGAGGGGAGGAAATAAAAGGTTAAACTCTGATTGGATGAAGGGGTTAGCACTATTAGGGCCACTAGTGGACCAACTTAGCAGCCTTTGGAAGGTATGGATAATTTAGATTCTTTTCTGAGAAAGTTGAAATATTTTTCTTATTGTGTGATGGATGTGCCTAATGTCTCCCCTTGGCCTTATACCCTACTTCCCCCTTTNGTAGGGAAGCAAGACATGTGTTTCCCATATTTGTGATTTTTACCTATGCATGTGGCAGGTTCCACATGTCCACGTGGCAACCTCTGGTTGGCTTTGATAGTGCTCTACTGGCGGGCTGACATGACACTTGCCCAAGACAATATTGAGATCAAAGATCATATCTGGATCATTGATTGGTCCCACTCAAATGAGGTATGAGTAGATTTGGACCATCCATTGGAGGAGCCACTTCAGAGTGCTTAAGGCTTGGATCTGAATGAAACTTTGAAAAGAGGACTGCAAAGTAAATCTTAATCATCGATCAGAGGAACATGAGATCAAATGAGATTTGTTGATCTCATGATGGTCGAAAATAGAAATTGACTAAGGAAAAATTTGTCATGTTGATCTCATCTTTGACATGTGGCACCTTCTCACTGATCTGCACTGGCACTGATGTGGCAGGGGAGAAGGACACATGTCACCCATTTTTAGATTCTTTGGGGTGACTTTGGTGGGTTCCACTTATCCACGCAGAAACTCCAGATTGGTTCTGGCAGTTCCCTGTTGGCACACCATGATGTCATATTCTCTGCATTTCATCGACGATGACGTCGCTGTGAAAACTTACATTGGGTTTTTTTTTTTGCATTTTCCCAACAAAAACCCTCGACCTGATCTCTACAAATGATCTATCATCGCCACGAGGTGAGGTGTTGATCTATGCTCGACCAAAATCTAGAATTGACTAAGGCATTGGAAAGGTCGTGTTGACGTCACCCTGGGCACATGGCATATTTTCATTGGTCCACAATGACACTAAGATGGAAGGGAAATGATACACATGTCACCCAATTTTGATATATTTACATGTGTGTTTGGTGGGTTTCACATGCCCACATGACAATCTCTTATTGACTCTAAGAGTGCCTCATTGGCGTGTAGATGTGACCCATGACCGGGAGGCTTTAATACTCAAGAGAAGATATGGACAATTGATCTTCTCGAGGGCACGAATGATGGAGCCTATAAAATATGGGAAGTTAGTTGGAGGCATCTCATCGGAGTGGTCAGGACTTGAGATGAAAACAAGACTCCGAAGAGGGGAATCCAAAGGGACTCAACAATACAAATTTGGACCATCCATCAGAGGTCCGAGAATATCTAAGGTTCATTGATCTTGCCATTGTTGAAAGAAAAAATCGACTAAGGCAAAGATCATTATGCTGACGCAAACCTGGACATGTGGCAGCTTTCTATTGGCCCATAGTGGCACTTACGTGGCAAGGGAGTAGGACACGTGTCACCTGTATTTGAGGTTTTTACCCATGCAGGAGGTGGGTTCCACATGTCCACGTGGCATCCTCTGGTTGGCTTTGATAGCGCTCTTCTAGTATATTGTTTTATCTCCATATGTAAATTGATGTGGCAGGGAAAAACGTCATTGGAGATAAGGAAATAAAACGTGCTTTGGTGAACATGTATTTCACCCACGACAACATCGACACCGACGATCAATGGGCAGTTTCCCTTGGTCCCTGGCATATGGTCCTGTGATAAGACCCTTTTCCACTGGAACTTAAGCTCTTTTGGGGCACAATAAGCCCTTTTTTTACTGCAACAAGACCCTTTTGAATTGTGACAATCCCCTTTTGTAATGCAACAAGCACCCGAGAGCTTAATTTATGTCTTATTCGCAAAAGGGCATGGTTTTTTCTTATTGTTTCTCCATTCTTCCTTAGGAAAATTTGACTATGAACTACGTAGAGGCTCTTGAAGCTTGACTTTTTGCTGCTAAATCGTCTCATATCAACCTTATAACATCATTCATTCTTCATTTAGTTGCAAGAATAAATACAATACTAACATAGAGAAGCCCTAGTGACCATTGGTAATACATTGGGTACCTTTGTGGGCCTAGAACCAAATTAGGAGTCTAAAAAGGACCTACGCTGGGCCTGTATACAAGTAGAGGTAGATGTGAGGGGTGGCCTGGTTGGAAACATGGAAATTTTTTTTGCAAAAAAAACATGGCCAAAAAAGATTGATTACTAGCACCTCTTGTTTCACTACCGTGGCTGCCATGAGATTGGGCACATCTGCACACAATGTACCTACCTGGTGCTAGTGTCACAAGGTCCTTCAAAGGTCCAGAGGAAAAATTACACCATTAGTCAATTGATTTCCATTGAAGCTATGTTAGTAGAGGGGAGGAAATAAAAGGTTAAACTCTGATTGGATGAAGGGGTTAGCACTATTAGGGCCACTAGTGGACCAACTTAGCAGCCTTTGGAAGGTATGGATAATTTAGATTCTTTTCTGAGAAAGTTGAAATATTTTTCTTATTGTGTGATGGATGTGCCTAATGTCTCCCCTTGGCCTTATACCCTACTTCCCCCTTTNTGATGCTTTCCAAGGATGTGATCCCTCAAATAAAGATGAAATGATTGATGTTATATCTAACTATGATGAGATATTTCAAGAACCAGGTGGATTACCTCCCAAGGGGGAGATTCAACATGAGATTCATCTTCAACAAGATTTCCCTCTTCCAAATGTGGCCATGTACAATATGTCAGTGGTGGAAATGCTAGAGATCAAGAAACAGGTGCATGACTTGTTGGACCAAGGAGTCATCGGGACTAGTTCATCTCCACATGGTTCTCCAATTGTGTCGGTGCCAAAGAAATATGGCACATGGAGAATGTGTGTTGATTATCGGGCTCTCAACAAAATCATAGTGAAAAACTGATACCCCCTTCCTCGTATAGATGATTTTCTTGATCAATTAAATAATGTTGTTTATTTTACAAGTTGGATTTGCGCAGTGGAAGACTGCCTTAAAAACCAAGCATGGTCTATTTGAGTGGTTAGTGATGCCATTTGGGCTTTGCAATCCCTCAAAAACTTTCATGCGTGTAATGAATGATGTATTTTGAACATTTTTTATATGACTTTGTAATTGTATACTTAGATGATATCATTTTTTTTAGTATAACTTGGGAAGAACATGTAAGTCATGTAAAGGAAGTGTTGGACACTTTGCAAAGGGAAAAATTGTATGTAAAATTGTCCAAATGTGAATTTGGAAAAACATCTTTAGTATACTTAGATCATATTGTACGAGGGGGAAAATTGAAAATTGATCCTTCCAAATTTGATGTAATTGTAAATTGGCCTAAGCCTACCACTATAACAGAAGTGCGAAGATTCTTGAGTGAAATTTAGTATTGGAGAAGATTCATAGCCAACTTCTCATTCATTGCATCCCCTTTGCATGCCTTCACCAGTGTGAAGAAATCCTTTTAGTGGGGAGGAAGGAAACATAAATCTTTTGACACTTTGAAAGAGAAGATAAGAAAAACACTAGTATTAGCCTTGCCTAACCTGCAACAACCATTCAAGATTGAGACCGATGCCAGTGGATATGCCATGGGTATAGTATTGATGCACCATCGTAATCCTATTTTTTATCACTTCGAAACCTTTTCTCAAGATGTTGTTAATTATCCCACATATGACAAAGAGTTGTACACCTTAGTTCAAAGTGTAAAGAAATGGAAGCACTACTTGATAGGTAAGGAGATTGTTATACATACAAACCACTAGCCCTTACAGTACCTCCAGTCACAAACCATGCTACAACAAGCTCGCCCTTTCAGATCGATGGGTTTTCTTCAAAAGTTCCACTTGGTAATCAAGTATAAAAATGGTACAAGTAACAAAGTAGAAGATATGCTTTCTAGGCCTCCTATTTCTACATCTATTGTTTTGAAAAATGCTTCTTTATCTCACGATATCTATGTTGAACAATATGCTACTGATGTAGATTTTAAAGATATTTATGAGAAGCTAACCCATGGTGCACAGGTAGAGAACTATCATTTGCAGGGAAAATTACTCTACCATTTTGGAAAGTTATGTATTCTTACAAGTGAAAGAGTCAATGTAATTCGAGAAGTTCATGCTTCTCTTTTGCCTGGGAATATTGGGGTAGGAAAAACTATGGCTCATCTGTAGGGGTTTTGTTATCAGCCTCAAATGAAATATATTGTAACCAAGTATGTAAATGGGTGTGTGATGTGATCTACTTGCAATCCCACTAATAGAAAATTGGGGTTGTACCCACCACTCCATGTTCCTTCTCATCCTTGGGAGGGTATCTCCATGGATTTTGTAGGGGGGTTTCCTATGTCAAAAAGGGGTCATGACTACTAGTATGTAGTAGTGGATAGGTTTAGCAAGATGTGTGTCTTATGCCATGTAAAAAGAAGATCACTTCTGAAGAAAAGTGCTCATCTTTTCTTTCAGCATGTATGGGTCCAATTTGGACTACCCACATCCATTATGTCGGATCGAGACACTCAATTCCTTGGAGAGTTCTAGACAAGCTTGTGGAGAATGATGGACACCAAGCTGAAGAGGAGTACTACTATCCATCCACATACCGACGAATAGACACATGTTGTTAACAAAGCAATGGTTCATTTGCTTCGAGGTTATTGCAGAAAACATCCCAAGTTGTGGGATGATCAGATACAGTATGTGAAGCATGCATATCACAAAGCCTTACACTCTTCCACGCAGAGTTCACCATCTGAGACATGCTTTGGGTATCTACCTAAGACTCCATTGGACTTGACATTTGGAAAATATGTCGACTCAAGTGAACAAAGAGATTAAGATAGATCCCGCAAGTTCATTCAAAGGATTCAACAGGTACACCAGACAGTTTAGGAACAGATGGAAAAGAGTCAAGAACAATACAAAGGTCACCATGACAAGCACATAATTGATCACCAATTTTAAGTGGGAGATCAAGTGTGGCTCCACATCAACAAAGATAGGTTGAAGAGAGAAGGAAAGAATCTCAAGCCCATAATATATGGACCCTTCTCCATCTTGGAGAAGATTGGCACAAATTCTT
Source organism: Picea glauca (assembly GCA_000966675.3). Lineage (NCBI taxonomy): Eukaryota > Viridiplantae > Streptophyta > Pinopsida > Pinales > Pinaceae > Picea > Picea glauca. The sequence goes on from JZKD02S1254693.1 coordinate 441,155, forward strand.
TCTACTTAGATATACCACCATACATGAAGATATGCTCAGTTGTAAATGTAGAGAACCTGAAACTTTATGAGCTTCCAATGATCATGGATCAAAGGGAGAGTGTTTTAGTACCTTTAGTGGATGAGTTTGCTCTTGAGTACTTGTATGAGTTAAATGAATATATCATCATGGATAGAAGGATGAGAAATTCACACAGGGGTGATGTTGAATATCTTCGAGTAGGCCTTAAAGGAGAACATCAAAGAAAAGCACGGTGGACCGAGAAGGCAAGAGCGAGGGAGAAATTCCCTCACCTATATGTTGATTGATAAGGAGTTTGGAATCTCAAAGGATTCTTAGTGGGGAGGAATGATCCAAAAGGATCTAAAAGGGAAAAAATTCAAGGTCCTTGAATCTCCACAAAAAATGAGACCAAGTCGAAGATCTGATCGAGAGATTTCCAACGGTGCAGACGACACCTCAAAAAAAGTCCGAACGAAGAAGATATGGCCCATGAAAGTTGCAGTCAACCAAGTCATAGTCAACCTGTTGACATCAATGTTCATACATATGACGTCATTAGTTGACCATATAGGGTGACCTCAACATGATCTCATGTTGATGTGGCAACATGTCAAGCTGCCACATGGCATATTGATTTGGAAAAATTTGCAACCACATGGGCCAATTGGTAGGTGGCATGTGGCACACCCAAGTGACGCCACGTGACACTACATAGGGGCCTCTACATGACATTTTGACAACGAGACAAGTGGCAGACAAGTCAATTGCTGACTAGACATATTTGGCAAGTAGCAGGGCACCACATGGCCCAATCAATGGGAACCACGTGGTACCCATGAAATGCCCAAGGAAGGCCCAAGAACGACCAAATAAAAAAAAATATAAAACGTCAGGCTGGATCCGACAACCGGACTGACCAATGACCATATTCAAACACAAATCCGACCACCTTCTGGAAGTTTGTGCATGAGTCAAATCAGTTGGGCGCTATGGAAAAAATTGGTGT
>JZKD02S1254693.1:470720-486593 GCA_000966675.3 Picea glauca
AGAGTGGAAATCATTTTCTGAATCTGAATCTTGGTGAGCTGCGTGCCTTGTTGGAGAAGTTGTGCTGCTTGGTCTATGGAAGACTGTCACAAACCTATTGTTGGCGGGGTTGAATATGATCCACCAACCTGTTGTCTCTGGGTTTGATGGGGCATTGTGTAGGCACCATTGTAGGTGAAGAGATAATATTTTTTTTCTCTGTGACAATTTGTTTTTACTAGATAGAAGGTGTTAAGGTTGTAGTGGTTGTAGCGGTCTTCTGTGCATCCTTTGAACAGACTATGAAGAGGATGAATTTTGCAGCATGAGAGATTATCTTGCGACATTGTTTTGATGGAGAAGTAGTCAGAACTACCTCTGATATCCTATAGAGTTGACCTCCCAAAGTAATAATGACACTATAGGGTCTAGAATTATAGACATTATGACGTCTCCACATATATGGTTGGCCCAAAACAACATCACAAACATCAAGAGGGGCAAAAACACACACTGTTGGATGACACGAAAATCTGGTCCTTGGTGAAGCCACCTGATGTTGTATGGTCGAAGATGTGGTGTTGTCGACAACCTAAACTGTTTGACGACCTTAGTTGAGATGAGGTTCTTCTGGATGTCGTTATCAACAATGAAATGCAATGGGGTCCCCTTCACCCACATTTGTGAATCGAAGAGGCGCTCCCCCTCTTCAAGATCTACTGGTTCTTCTGGTTTAATTGTTGTGATCACGACAGTAGTAGTGGGGTGTGTGTCGATGATCTGCCCATTTTCAATATTTTTTGGATCAGATTTCGAATCAGGGTTCAACTCCGTGTCTTTGACCTCGACCACCAATGACTGCTTCGATCGACATTCATCGGTGTTGTGTCATGGGATTTTGTGGAAGTCACACCACTTCCCAGTTTCATTCTTCATCTTTCCTTTACCCTTCTTGTCCTGTGTCTTGGACTGGTGGTCTGGAGGCTGTTGGTTAGGGTCGTCCTTACCATGCTTTGGTTGTTTCATATTTGCAGACCCGAATTCCCATTTGTTTCGGTGCCTAAATTTCTGCTCAATTTTGGCAGCATATTGATAGGAAACTCTGAATGATGAGATGTTTAGGAAATCTGTTTCGGTTTGGATGTACCTATGCAGAGCCCGATGGTATTTTAGAACCAGATGTCACTCTGAGTCTTTGATACCCAACTTGGTGTGCAAGGTATGTAAAGTATTTGTGAACTCCGACATTGTTTGTCTCTTCTCTTGCCACAATGTGGTCCATCTCATGTACTAGTCTTCATAACTATCAACAGGGTAGTTTTGTTCCTTGACCGCATCCACAAAAAAATACCAAGTGGGCTCGACCCCATATATTCCATATTCCTATGTGTAACTTTTCTCCTAGTAATTTTCCCACCAATCTTTGACATGGGGGAGATCTTTGAGGAGTGAAAACAAGATCTTTTCCCTTTCAGAAAAAATTTGAATAGAGAAATAACCCTCTAATAAATTTAACCATTTTTCTAGGGCATCTGCATGTATCTGACCTTCAAATATGGGAGTATCAAAATTAATGTGTACCTTGAAGGGAGATGCTCCTCCAAAATGGTCGCTTGATGAATATGTACATGTTTCTATCGACAGGCGTTGAAGGATGTGTGCAAAATTCTCCATCATTTCATCCCTCTATCGCGCGAGAGCTTGCTCAAGCAACAGGTTAATAGAATATTTCTCTTTGTCATTTTTCTTTTTTGTCACCATTGAGGGTTTCTTGGGTGTGCGATAATGATTGTCCTCAAGAGAAACAAGCTCGAGACCCAACTGGCTATCCTCGGACCTTGTCGGGGACATGCACTGAAAAAACAATCAAGAGAAGCCTGCTCTGATACCACTGATCTAGATTATTTTCGGAACAAAATGAAAGGAGAAATATTACAATAAAATACTCATGAAAATTTCTGAAAACAGAGAGAGACAACAATACTTGATTTCTATTAATGAAATAATTGTAAAGAGACTATAAAAATACAGAGTGCAAGACTTGCTACAATGGTGGCAACTTTATCTCTGAGAAGAGATGTGACGGCTACACTCATTCGCAAGAAGATGATTACAATGAGGCTATGAAGGCCTTTTTATGATAAACATGAATTCCAAAACCCTAGACATCCAAAAACCTAACCTTAGGAGATGAAACACCAAAAGTCATGTGGGCACCATTTGGGTAAGTTAGTACATTAACTTCCTGGGGTCGTAACTTTTGTATACGATCTTTTTTTTAGGCGCCTGATAGCCCGTTGGAAAGGTCTTTTCGAGAACTACACATTATGCCGTCAAAATCTTAATCCATCTACATTTTTATTGTGGCGAGCCAAAAAAAATTGTTTAGGGCCCCAAAATGGCCTTGGAAGTACAACAAGATGTGTTAACATGAAAACATACAAAATACTCCAGTTGGATTAGGTGGGAGGCCACCAGTATATATCCACCTAGAAGATGTGTAGGGCTTTAGACAACCTCATAAGTATAGAACCCACAATTACAAAGAAGTACAGAATAATATGCTGAACTAAAAAATGACAAGAGGAGCCAATTGGAAGAGGTGGGTGGCCACCAATATCCACCTGGATCATTATCACACCTTTGGTGCCATGGGATTGTTGCTTTGTCGTGATATCCTCTTGAAAATTTGGTATTCCTTTATGTGCCTCTTGATTGGTTTCCTTTCTGGGGCCATGTTGGTTCATAATAAGTGTGTTGATGCCCACACCCTTGCCTTGATGATGATTGTTTCTCTATATGGTATGGATGACGATATACAACAAATTTGGGAATTGGTCGTTTTTTCTTCAACTCTGCAATACAATGTTCCTTTGAATCAATGATCTCCTTGGCTTCTTTATTATGTCCTTCCTAGGTATTTTATTCATGTCCTTCTGTAGACTCTACCTCTAATGCAACTTCAGATTCTGCAATAACTTCTTTGCTTTCCCCCGTGGGCCCTTCCTTTTTACTAAGATAAACATCCTGAAATGTAACTTTCTTTTTCTTGTACCAAATTTTCACAAACTTTTTTTCCACATTAATCTTAACTGTATCAATTGTTTCCGAGAATAACATCCACATTATTCATATCAATGGCACAAAAATTTGAATGCAACACATAGTTATCCACGATAATATTCAAATCTTTAAAAATTTGAACATTTTCACCCTCAATTTGTGCGCTTTGAATATTCTTGTTGGAACTTGCAATATATTAACCAACTGAACATTGATAAATTATGCATACAACTAGGGTTAGTAGAAACGATAACCTTCACTTGTTGAATGCATCCACTGACCTGTAGTATGGAATTTCCACATCAAAATAAACCCTTGGTGCTCTCGATATCCTTTCTGCCAATATGAGACCATTGATATAAAAGTACATTTTCAAATGCTTTATTGGAAGGTGCCATCATCTTGGAAGAGTCCAATGATTGCCACCATATGTCATCATCTTCTCTGAAACCATAGGGTAAAAAATATTTCCACTTCTCTTGCCATGATGACTTGTACATTTGTATATATTATTCAATACAAAAGCCATCATTTTTTCCAATAAAAATCATCTTTCTTGAAAAACCCAAAAAATATAAATAAGGTTTATAAAATAACTTACTATGCAAATCGCATGGCCTTTTCTAGAAAAACCTTGAAAATTACATAATTTAAAATGATGATAAATTCACTTCCCATACTTTGTTTTAGACAATTTGTTTTTTAAAATTGGGTGTTTTTACAAGAGGAATTAAAATATCCAATTTGATTATGCAAATTTTTCTCAGAAAATTTTAGAATTAAGTCTGAAGTGCGTCATCTCATTTTTTCTCTTGAAAAAATCTACAAAAAGAACCAAAATTTTCTTCCTTTATTTGGCTGAAGAAAGAACTATGATATCAATTGTTATGTTCTACAATAAATATAGAAATGTAACTTCATAAATAAACTCAAATCATTCACATAAATACTCAACACAAGAAATAGATAAAACCCTTGAGGTAAGGTAACACCATATATTAATCATTATGGAAGGAATGCACTCCCAAGCAATACTTTTTTTCTCATCAATTACAATATTCTTCACTATACTTCAATACATTGCTTACACTTATTTATATATAATTTTCTATCTCTTAGGAACTTTCTAGAGAAATAATATTCTCATAGGTGGAACCTTCTAGAAATCCTTCTCACTTTTATTATGCTCACACTATTATATGTACAAAGTCATATATCTATTATTACTCCCATTGGGTACCTCCCTAGGTACCATATATTATATCCCTAGGTATACTACACTAATCAACTCAAGATATTCACTTTTTTTAGTGCATGCATGGACCAAATGTAATTCCACCACCATTTCCTATGTCGATCACCATTCTGATGTGCTAAAATCAAGTATACCCTCTTTGCTATATAATGACCTAAATTTTCATTTTGAGCCTAGACGAGAAAGTCGTCTTCCTCCTCTTATAATAAAATAAATTTTGAGTAAAGAAGATCTGTGAACTCTCCCCACTCATTGTCTTTGTCTCCCATGAGATCTAACATCGTAGCTAGTTTCCATGAGCTTCTACCTATATTATCCACCTCTCCCATCCTAGCATCCCAGATTGAGAAGATGTCATGATCATGGAGATCATTAACCAACTCTACATAGGATTTGTATCCTGCTCTAAAACTAACCCATGGATCCTCTCTGATCTTGACACTTTTTCTATTTCCCAGTTGCCAAACTATCCAATCACCAACCAATGGGAACGCATCAACCAATGCTTTCCAACTGATCAAGATGTTGGCAACTAGTTTTTGAGTGCATCTAAACCAGTCCATGAAGGAAATCCATGGAATATACTTTGAATACATTACCCCACCTTATAGGGTCTTGTTGTGAACAAGCCTCCATAATAATTTTGTCACTAGATCTTTGCAAAACAAGTAAATATTTTTAATTCTCCATCCACCTAGGTCCTTGGGCATCACCAGTCTTAGCCATTTCACCAATGGGATGCCTCCTGCCTCCTTTTGCTTAGACCTGGGAAAATTGAAACATATATTCTGGATCTTATTTAGGAACCCTTTTGGGATGTTTTCAATTGACGCCCAATAAAACAAAGTTATTGTTAGAACATTTTTTAATAGGGTGAGACGACTCCCCCCAAAAGCCAATGATTTCTTCACACCTCGACTCTCGCTTGAATTTTATTTATCAACTAGATCCAGTATTCATAAAGGTTAGAGTTTGGTTTTATCACAAAGACCAGGTATTTTAGGCCCACCTCTATAATTTTCCATGCAAAGGGAAATATCTCAACCTCCCACTCTAATTCTTCTTCATGTACTTGATTTACCAACATGATTGACTTGTTGTGATTTAAATCCATCCTCATGGAATAAAAAAAAGGCACTCACATTTGTTTGAATTGGAGAAGTTCCCACTTTGATCCTACACTTAAAATAATAACGTCATCAACAAAGAGTAAATGTGTAATAATTTATAGATCATATATTTTGAGACCTTGGAGAAGCCCATTCCTTCTAGCATTTTTTATAAGCATACTCAAGCCCTCCACTACTATGAGAAATAAGAAGGGAGAAAGAGGACATCCTTGATGAAGACCCCTAGAGGAACGAAAATAATTCGAGGACGATCCATTAATAAGAACAACAAATGAAGGGGATTCTACACAACCCATTATCCAGTTCACCATGTTTAAATTCACAAGTAGTTGAATCAAGGCAAGTGTTAGTCAGTCTAATTAGTTGAACCCTGCTACATTAAATTGTCAACCCAGGGATCGTAAAATGATGGAGTGAAATGAAAAATATATGCAAGGCTTGACTTTAAATATATCCCTAAATGACTACTTATGCCAAATTGTTCACTGCCTAGATAAGTTGTAGAAACAGAGTGATTGTTCTATTCAGCTACATAAAACAGAGTAATCTACAAAAAACAAAGTAAACTATAAAATTCAAATAAATAACTTAGTAATTGAACACACAAAAATAATTCCAATTACTAAGGATCATTAATCTATTGAATCTTCAATTACAATCTTTCAATTGCTTAATCAACAAAAATTCATGCCTCTGAATCAAACATATAATCAAATAATGATCTTTGTGTTATTAGTTTCTTGTGTGATAAGAAAGAAAAAAGAATTGCATAAATGAAATGAACAGAAGTGTAAATCATACACATGAAATGTAAATCACACAACTAAATAATTAAACACACCAACATGGAAGTAAATGAGTAGTTCACTCCTCCTCAGGGGGCCCTCCTGGCTCGAGGAACACTACTTAGAAAGGAATGTATATAAGGTTGAACTCAATGCATAAAACTCATGAAATGAACAACAACCATATCTTTGTTGTATTAGTTTAGATTAGAAATATGAGTTTACAATGATTTGATATCATGTCATTCCTCCCTATGAAGGTCTCACAACTCATATTTATACAATACAAATGAGATCACACATATCCAAACTACATGGATATCAAACCCATCTGCAACTACAATTTTGGGAAAATTTAGTTTAAAGAATCAACCATATCTCCCATATCCTTCACGTCCTTCGTGTGGAACCTAAATGGCCTTTTCCTGCACAAAACCCATGTGACCAATTTTCAATATTCACCTTCATTTACTTGCAATTGAGCCCAAAAAATAGTCTCTCTATGCTAGAATGAGTTTTCATCATTGTTTTCAAAGAGAATCATATATGCGTGCATCAATATCTCGTGGGTATATGGAGGATTGAACATCCTCGTAATGGAGAAATTCATTCCATAATGCATGAATTTATCTCATGCAATATCTTTTGCTGATTTGGCGTGGATCTAGATTACACTGTTTGCCATTTTTTCATGTGTTGACTACAACTTTGACTTGTCTCATGCGTTGACCTGGAGGACTCCTGGCCTGAGATGATAGGTGGATAAGCTTCATGTGTTGGTTTGACATATTCTACAAGTCAAGATCCAAAACCTTGAGTGTGTGTGATCCTATGGAATAATGATTTCACTGCAAAAAACTATTAAATGGATACATAATTGTATTTGAGTTGCTACAGAATCAAAGATTCTACAACAACTCATGAAAAGTAAAAACTAATTAAATAAAATTGCATAAGGAAGAATGGAAAAGTGCTTAGAATGAACAATTTACCTCTAATGTTCTTCAATACAAAAATTATGTAGTTGAGCAAGATATTCATGGCAAAAAAGGTATAATAGGATATAAACTGGTTCATGGGTATAAGTTTTGGAGGGAATGTTATGATAAGAAAGTGACAAAAAGAGCATGTTTTGAGGACTCAACAACAAGCCTAACAAAGGTCCAATTGAGTTTTCTTTGGAGAGGTCAAGCTTCATGACAAAAGAGGAAAGAATTTTAATCTTGATTAAATGAAAAGCTTCTTGAGTGATAAAGACAACATCATGAATTTGTCATTTTATCAAGAAACCATACTATTCCTCATAAACTATTTCACTTAAAATGGGTTTTAACCTGGAAGCAATGACTTTTTCTATGAGCTTGTAAATAAGGTTGCAACATGATATTTGTATAAAATCCTCAAAGGTGATCAACTCTTTCTTTTTGGGAATTAAAGCAAGGAAAGTTGTGTTGAAAGACCCCTAGATTTTCTAGGAATATTTGGATTCCTTTACCACTTTTAAAATGTCATCTTTAAGAAAATTGTAAAAGCCAAGGTAGAATTCTAATTTCATCCCGTTAGGGCCTAATATTTTTCCTCTTAGAAAAGAGGACAAAGTTTCTAAGATTTCCTTTTCCAAGATATCTTCCATTAGAGATAGATTCATATCCTCATTGATGGTTTTAGGGAACAACGAAATAACCTTTAGAATCTCCCTAATTAGGCAACCTGACGACACCTTAAATATATTTGAGAAATATTCTTTTCCAACTTCTGCAATTTCCTCAAAAGAGGATCTTACCCATCCATCCATATCTTCCAGTTCACTGATTGTGTTAACTACCTTGCAGTAGTTTTCATATTTGTGGAAAATTTTTGTGTTATTGTCACCTTTTTGTATCCAAATCGCTCGAATTTTTAGACACCATTTGGATTCCTTATTTCCTAGTAACAATTTCTTTCATTTCAGATTGTCTTCCAATAAGGATTCCTTGTCACTAGAGAGGGAATCAATCGACTGATCTATCAATAAGGAATTGATGCTAGATTTCACCTCTTGTAACCTCTCCTTCTCTTTCGTATAAAAAATATTCTCCCATTTTGAAGTTTCCTTTTTTATATTGGAAATTCTTACGAATTTTTTTTCCATATATGAACAACTATCTTCAACTACCAGTGGAATCCATGTTGTCTACACAAGATTTTGATACTCTACTTCTTGGAGCCAAACATGATTAAATTTCATTGGGGAGGGAAGTCTAGAACCTTTTTAATCCATTACCAACAAAATTGGCATGTGATTAGAGTTGCCTCCTATCACCACCCTTGAATTGAAGAACCATTGGTGTTCTAACAACTTCTCAGAAATCAGGGATCTGTCTATCCATTTGGAAATCAAACCCTTCACTTTTCTTGTAATACTTATGATTACCATGTTATGGCATGTGAACAATGTAAATGCATTATTTTTTAGATTTCCAATAACTAACTGTGGAGGTGAATCCTTGAAGTACCGACCTTGATATAACTAGAGGAAAGAGTGAGGAAACTATAGAGACGGTTCATTATGTCAAAATGACCCAAATTATCTTTGCTGAAATAATAAGCCTCATCTTGATCCCAAGGAAAAACCAGTTAATGAGAAAAGGACTGGTGGTTGAATAATAAACTACCCCAATGAATGGAAGCATGGATGGTATGGCTGAGGAGACAGAAAACTGTAAGCCTGAAGTACCACAGATTGTAGTCTCCTACAAGCCCAGATTGACCTAAGTTCCTTTTGACAGAAGGAATAGGACAGGTCTTGGGGGAAGGGCGTGCAAGAGAAAAAAAATTCCAGAGAAAGAAGAGGGAAAAATAAATGGAAGGAAGATTCATAAAGAAGAGAGCACGTGAGGCTCTCGAGTTCATAAAAATAACTGAAAGAATAAGTTGTTCTTGTTAAAGGAGGGAAACAAAGGAGGAATTTGGTCCTTGAGGAAGAATTAATGAAAGGAATTCATGAGCATGTGCAATAGAAATATCAGGGAACTCATGGAAGTGTTATGAACTGGAGCATAGAAGATCTGAATCTCGGACTGGAGAAAAATAGGGCCCCGAGCTTGGTGTTGGCTGGAAAGGAACCGATGCTAGAAGAAGAGGGCGTCGAGGGATAGTGTAACTGTGAAGGGACTCTCTTGCATAGAGGAAATGCAGCTGGGAAGGCATCTGATAAACCTCGTGGATGTTATGAGATCAGTGGGGAAGAATGAAGACTTCTATTTCTTATAAAGAGGTGGAGGAGAGTAACCTCCCTGATACCTTTATTGACTTTGGAAAGAGAACCCATAAAACTTGACCTGGGAAGAAGGTCGCAAGCTTGATGCTGAGGGAGCATCTAATAAACCTCGTAAAGGTTTTGACAAAGAGAGGATCTATGAGAATTTACAAAAGTTTCCTTAGTGATATCATGTCTTGGCACGAGGATGGCTAGAGTGCTAAGAGTGAATGCCTCTGAGAGTCAAACACCCATAATCATTTTGGTAGATGTAACTTGCAATATAGATAAGTATTTCATATATCTTGTGTACTTGAACTAGAATGCAATGGTTGAAAGTCTGTAACTATGTTAAATTGTGCGTTGTGTGAAATTGATGGTAATAATGCTTATCGTCCTTTTGTAAAATGTTTCATTTGAATGGTTGTAATATGACAAGTTTGGCCTTTGTGCTGGTTGGGAAATACTCAAGGGGTTTTCACAAGGATCAATTTCACGATTCTAGAGTCCGAATAGACTCTACAGGACTGCTACAGTTCTGTTGATCCCTTGAAAATACCTTATCATGTTGTGGAATTCGAGATCTATAGATGAAGTAATCTTCCTTCAAGCCATTCATCCAAGTGACCACGGGCTCAAGTCCAGAGACTTAACAAAATCTTGGATAATATTTAAGAGTGTATCCCTCTGAGACTTGTCAAAGTCCCATATGACCGGGACCCTGGAACCCTGTGCTACACTCCAAGGGAGCTAATCCTTCTGAAATTCGGGACTCCGGGAGTCCAAAGCTCTGGGGTGAATGAACATTGCAATGTCCAAAATGTGCCGAAGGTGACCCATTGAACCAATAACTTGACAGTTGATCGATAGTTGGCGGTCATATACCCGTTATCGTGGGATTCATCCCCTTGTTAAAAAATAATAAAATTCTCAGTCACAAGGTAACGTGAGTCATCGATCTAAGAACCTTCGATATCCTTCCTGACCATTGGATGCGGACCACGATCATTTAGTGTTGATCCACTCTGAGAGAAAAAGAGTGTTAAACGACCAGAACCACCGAAATCCAAACTCACGAAGTAACGTGGGTCATTATATCGAGCGTTAGTGGAAGGATAGGGTAAGGGAAGGGATGACCGAAAACAAACGATCATTCTAACTTATGACCCTCCCATACAGTTACCCTCTGGAGCTAACGGCCAAGACTGCGTGGACCGCAAGGGTGAAGAGCCGTGAATCCCCATCAATTGTTGGATCAAACCAGGGAACATTATGGGCCATCCAATTATTATTTGACTCTCTGGATAAATCTCATGTAGGGTGATTCAAAATGTAGGGCATGGAGTTCTCTGAAGGCTAGAGTGACATCAGCAGATGATGTGGCCAAAGTACATGGTGGAGTCCGATCGTGTGACAGAACCACCACATGTCATCATGTGGCTAAGCCATGTGTCTCGTCGACTCATCGTATATGGTATAGGGTCATAGAGTTGGGTACCACGTGTCAAGGTGGCATCGTCACCATGTATCTTCCAGGTGGTAGATGGTAGTAGGTACACCCATGCAGAAATCTACGTACACAAGAGGGACCCACTCCGAGAGTCTAGGACTTTGAAACTATGGGTGTTTGGGGTGCTAAGATAAAATCTCCAAAAAAGGCTGAAGTCCAGAGCCATGTGGCAAGGAAGTCCAGAAGTATGGAACTTCGGGGCTCCAGGAGGTTTGACATGTTGGTGCATGAGAGTATTGTCGAATCACAAAATTTCCCTTGATGAAATGGAAAGCTCTGATAGGACAGGCCCATGTACATCATGGTAATGTGGCATGTCTGGATAGCTCCATGTGGAATCATGGGATTGGAAATGAATTAGGTGTGGGACCCCACCCATCTATTCAAGCCCAAGCGATTTGTTAAGTGCAGGTAAATCTTAACCGTTAGATCCAAAGGTGGGCAGAGCTCCACCATATATTTTAGAGTGGAGAGAGGCTTCGGGACTTTGGGTCTTCGGGAAGATTTAGTATTTTAAAAAAGAGTGTGTAAAGGTCGAAGTTTGGAGGACTAGGTTCCAGCGTCGGTCGGGTGGTAAGGTAAAAGAGAAAACAAGAAGCATCGAGGTTCTGGGAGTGAATAAGCCCGCGACGACTCGACAAAGTCTTTCCCCTGTAAACCCTTCTTTCATGGCCACGTGATTTCCAAAGGATGACGATCAAAGTCACGATAGTGCCATGTTGGATGGTACAAGGGAAGTGAAGCCACGTGGTGAAGGGGGTATGTCATTGGCCAATGACACCCCAAAAACATTGGAAGGCCATAACTTTCAAACCATGACTTAGTTTTAGACGAGTTTATAGTCGTTGGAAATCTCTCGAAGGGAATAAGACAATGATGCCCTTACTCAAGGAACTCAGATAAGTTATAGGAAGGCAAAAAATTTATACCCCATCCCTTAAAAGGGTATTTGAAGGGGTTGGGTATGTGTCATTTCTCCCATTACTCCAAGTATGAACTAATTTGGCCCTCTACATATCAACTAAGTGAAATTGCTTGATCCCATGAGAGAAAAAATTGCCTTGAGAATTTGGGCGAGCTGAGAAACCCCATAATTCACACAAAGAAAGGGAAAAATTTAAGCCCCCCCACCAAGATGAAATTTTCGGTTCTTATGGTCCTCGAATCCACCAAATATTTCTAGAAACTAACTCGGTTAGCACAGGAGCCATACAAGTTTATAAAACACTTTTGGATTTGCTCTATCTTTCTCCATGATTATCTAGAGATGATGCAACCCCAAATTTGACAACCATTTAAGATAATAGGAGAGACGAGAGCTTCAAAGAGAAATTTCTTCTTATCCCATAGCTAAAGGTTCATTGATTTACAATTATTTTCAAGCTCATAATAAGCTTTCCAACCTTCATTTATCCCTTTCTCAATGCTATAGTTCCAATTGATCTTGTGATGAAGATCAATTATGAGATATTTGTATGAAGTCACTTCCTCCAAGTTGTTGTTCTTATACATGAAATTAGTGTAAGTGATATTTTTGGATTTAATTGTAATAACCTTCATTTTGTTAACATTAACAATCATACTTCTACTAGAGGAGAAATCCTTGAGATTTTTTAGTAGTTTGTCAATATCATTGGGACTCCTCGCCATAAGGAAAATATCAACGTAAAGGAGGATGACGATGACTATACCGGCTAGTGTCAGGTCGATAAAACCTACTTCTTCCAAACAACCCTCCAACTTTTCAATGCACATTGAAAAAGGGATAGGGGATAGGGGACAACCTTGGTTATCTCCTATATTACAATTAAATTATTATGAACATCCCTCAATGTTCCTAAACTTGGAAATATCATTCTCGTGCAACCTTATTGCAATAACTCTCAGCTCGAAAGGAACGTTTAGCTCCTCTAGCATATTCAAAAGGTTAGTCCTGGGAATCGTGCGAAAATATTTTTAAAAGTCAATGAAATAACATGAGACATTGATTTTGTTATTGTGACACTCCACAATGACCCTAAATGTGACAAGGCGATCCATAGTTGAATGATAGCTCCTAAATCTTTCCTTGAATTTAACTCTTTTTCTATGGCTTTCTAGCCATAAGTTGATCTTATTTTCCAAAATAATTCCATATAACTTGGCTAAATGGGGGCTAATCATAATGGTCGTATAATTAGAGGGATTATTTTTATCCCCACTTTTAAAAATAGGAACAATGAGGCTTTAATTCCAAGGTTTAGGGAAGCACTTTTTGACTGCTAAATAGAAGAGATTGTGGATGTGAGGGATGAGGATAGTCCCTCTATTTTTTAAAAATTTATCCTTGGTAGCCTTTAATGTCCTTAACTCTCCCTTTTGTGAGCCACTCAACCCAAAAATATTTTTCTTATATAGAAAAAACTTCTTCCTATGTAGAAAGGGTTTGAGTGTTGTCCATGACATCGAGAGATTCATAAATGTTTTTAAGGTAGGGATTCCAATCCCTCAAATGAATCTTATTTTTTTCTTTAGTTTTATGAGTCATAATTTGCCCCCAAAATTTCTTACGATCTAGCTTAGATAAGTGCAAAAGATTCTCTTTCTTCCTATTTATATAGTTCCTTTCCCCCCCTTTTAATTAGGGCTCTATACCTATTTATCTTGTCATATTTTGAGGACACATTAGAAGCATCCTTAATTGTTTTTTTGACGATCTTTAATTCTTTATCATACCAAGGTTTGGGCATTCTATTTTTATTTTTACAATCACCTCAATAGAGAACTTATTGATGGAATTTGAGAGGGTTGTCATGAAATTATGATAGAGGTCTTCAATATTGTTCTTATTTGATAGGAACTTTAATTCATTATTTAACTCCTTTCAAAAATATCAACTTTATCTTTGGTGATGATTAAGTGTTTTTGGTTATCATAATTCGTTTCAATGAGACTTTTGTGCATGACAAAATTTAGAGCTAAGGATAAAGGTATATGATTAGAGTTAGGCTCTTGGTCATTTAGGATGTCAAAATTTACTATTTGGTTTTATATGAGGATATCAAATATCACATAATCTACGATGTTGCAACCAATTCCATGAATACAAGTCATTCGGTTGGATTTCAACCACTTCATTAGACCAATGCAAATTATTATCACTTGATAACTACAGAGCTTGATGAGCTCGGTATTGAACAATTTCTCAACCAAATCTTCGACGTTTCTTTTGTACCTACTAACTGAAACAAGGTCTTCATTTTATTATGAATATAAAATGTATGTTGATGTGGTTTAACATACTATTAATAAATGGTATTATTATATTATAAAATTAAATTATATATTATAATGCTTTCTAAATATAATATATTAATTATCATATATTATTATTAAAAAGATTTGAATTAATGATTAACTTATGGTTGATTATCATATTTAATTATATTATGTTACAATAATAATACTATCAATATTCAAGATATAATTTATTATATTTTATTATTAATGTTTTAATAATAATATAAAGATGACCATAGTTCACTATTGTTGACTATGTTTTAGTATGGTCCATTATGGTTGACCATGTTTGACTTAGTTGACATTGATTAAATAGATTTTAGTTTATATATCATAATACACAATATATTATTGTTAAAATGATTTGAATCAATGATTAACTTATGAATTATTATCATACTTGATTATATTATGTTATAATAATACAATCAATATTCAATATATAGTTCATTATATAGTATTATTATGTTATAATAATATTAATAATAATCTAATTTTAAGGTCACAACCAAGCCATACACTAGAGTGGTGTATGAGACCCCCTTGTTTTTGGGACAAAGGACCCCTATATATGTAATAGTTGACTATATATTTGATTGTATATATACCAAAGATAATTCTTTAAATAATAATACAGTTTTGGCTATATTTGACCATGTTTGATTATGATTGATCATGGTTCACTATATTGACATTTTTTGACTATGTTTTACTTTAATTGAATTTGGTTAACTATGGTTGACTATAACTGACCATATTTTACTATGTTTGACTATGACTAATAATGTTTGATTAAAGTTGATTATGGTTGACTATAGTTGACTATGTTTTAGTATGGTTGGTTATGGTTGACCATTTTTTTAACGTGGTTGACCATTGCTAACTATGATTGAACATAACTGGTCATGTTTGACTATGCTTGAGAATTGTTGACTATGTTTGACCATGGTTTACTATGGTTTACCATGTTTGACTATGGTTAATGATTGTTGCCAATATTTGACTATGTTTCACCATATTTGACCATGGTTGACTATGGTTCACCATGTTTGATTATGCTTAATGATGGTTTGACTGTGGTTGATTATGTTTGACCATCGTTAACCTTGGTTGGCCATGTTTGAATGTGGTTGACTTTGGTCGAAATTTTTACCATGGTTCACTACAGTTGAACAAGCATGATTATGGTTGACTATGATTGACCATGTTTGACCATGGATGACCATGCTTCTCCATGTTTGGAAAATGTTGAGTATCCTCAACTTTAATTGACGATAATTGACTATGGTTGAATTTGGCTAAACTTGTTTGAATATGGTTAATTATGGTTGATCATGGTCAATCATGGATGAGCATGTTGAATATTGTTGAATATGATTGATATTCATTATGTCACATTGCAATGTTCCTCACGGGTTATGTTGGATTGTGAAGTTCTTTATTGGTTATGTCGCATTATGACTTTCATCTTGTTTTACTTATGTTGAATTGCTACATTCTTCAATGGTTATGTCACATTATGATTATCATGAATAACTATGTCACATCGTGACATTAAGAGGTTGAATTATGGTTATATAGTATTATTAAATTGATTTAAATTAATGATTAACTTATGGTTTATTACCACATTT
>JZKD02S1254693.1:486603-505757 GCA_000966675.3 Picea glauca
CATTTGTTTGAATTGGAGAAGTTCCCACTTTGATCCTACACTTAAAATAATAACGTCATCAACAAAGAGTAAATGTGTAATAATTTATAGATCATATATTTTGAGACCTTGGAGAAGCCCATTCCTTCTAGCATTTTTTATAAGCATACTCAAGCCCTCCACTACTATGAGAAATAAGAAGGGAGAAAGAGGACATCCTTGATGAAGACCCCTAGAGGAACGAAAATAATTCGAGGACGATCCATTAATAAGAACAACAAATGAAGGGGATTCTACACAACCCATTATCCAGTTCACCATGTTTAAATTCACAAGTAGTTGAATCAAGGCAAGTGTTAGTCAGTCTAATTAGTTGAACCCTGCTACATTAAATTGTCAACCCAGGGATCGTAAAATGATGGAGTGAAATGAAAAATATATGCAAGGCTTGACTTTAAATATATCCCTAAATGACTACTTATGCCAAATTGTTCACTGCCTAGATAAGTTGTAGAAACAGAGTGATTGTTCTATTCAGCTACATAAAACAGAGTAATCTACAAAAAACAAAGTAAACTATAAAATTCAAATAAATAACTTAGTAATTGAACACACAAAAATAATTCCAATTACTAAGGATCATTAATCTATTGAATCTTCAATTACAATCTTTCAATTGCTTAATCAACAAAAATTCATGCCTCTGAATCAAACATATAATCAAATAATGATCTTTGTGTTATTAGTTTCTTGTGTGATAAGAAAGAAAAAAGAATTGCATAAATGAAATGAACAGAAGTGTAAATCATACACATGAAATGTAAATCACACAACTAAATAATTAAACACACCAACATGGAAGTAAATGAGTAGTTCACTCCTCCTCAGGGGGCCCTCCTGGCTCGAGGAACACTACTTAGAAAGGAATGTATATAAGGTTGAACTCAATGCATAAAACTCATGAAATGAACAACAACCATATCTTTGTTGTATTAGTTTAGATTAGAAATATGAGTTTACAATGATTTGATATCATGTCATTCCTCCCTATGAAGGTCTCACAACTCATATTTATACAATACAAATGAGATCACACATATCCAAACTACATGGATATCAAACCCATCTGCAACTACAATTTTGGGAAAATTTAGTTTAAAGAATCAACCATATCTCCCATATCCTTCACGTCCTTCGTGTGGAACCTAAATGGCCTTTTCCTGCACAAAACCCATGTGACCAATTTTCAATATTCACCTTCATTTACTTGCAATTGAGCCCAAAAAATAGTCTCTCTATGCTAGAATGAGTTTTCATCATTGTTTTCAAAGAGAATCATATATGCGTGCATCAATATCTCGTGGGTATATGGAGGATTGAACATCCTCGTAATGGAGAAATTCATTCCATAATGCATGAATTTATCTCATGCAATATCTTTTGCTGATTTGGCGTGGATCTAGATTACACTGTTTGCCATTTTTTCATGTGTTGACTACAACTTTGACTTGTCTCATGCGTTGACCTGGAGGACTCCTGGCCTGAGATGATAGGTGGATAAGCTTCATGTGTTGGTTTGACATATTCTACAAGTCAAGATCCAAAACCTTGAGTGTGTGTGATCCTATGGAATAATGATTTCACTGCAAAAAACTATTAAATGGATACATAATTGTATTTGAGTTGCTACAGAATCAAAGATTCTACAACAACTCATGAAAAGTAAAAACTAATTAAATAAAATTGCATAAGGAAGAATGGAAAAGTGCTTAGAATGAACAATTTACCTCTAATGTTCTTCAATACAAAAATTATGTAGTTGAGCAAGATATTCATGGCAAAAAAGGTATAATAGGATATAAACTGGTTCATGGGTATAAGTTTTGGAGGGAATGTTATGATAAGAAAGTGACAAAAAGAGCATGTTTTGAGGACTCAACAACAAGCCTAACAAAGGTCCAATTGAGTTTTCTTTGGAGAGGTCAAGCTTCATGACAAAAGAGGAAAGAATTTTAATCTTGATTAAATGAAAAGCTTCTTGAGTGATAAAGACAACATCATGAATTTGTCATTTTATCAAGAAACCATACTATTCCTCATAAACTATTTCACTTAAAATGGGTTTTAACCTGGAAGCAATGACTTTTTCTATGAGCTTGTAAATAAGGTTGCAACATGATATTTGTATAAAATCCTCAAAGGTGATCAACTCTTTCTTTTTGGGAATTAAAGCAAGGAAAGTTGTGTTGAAAGACCCCTAGATTTTCTAGGAATATTTGGATTCCTTTACCACTTTTAAAATGTCATCTTTAAGAAAATTGTAAAAGCCAAGGTAGAATTCTAATTTCATCCCGTTAGGGCCTAATATTTTTCCTCTTAGAAAAGAGGACAAAGTTTCTAAGATTTCCTTTTCCAAGATATCTTCCATTAGAGATAGATTCATATCCTCATTGATGGTTTTAGGGAACAACGAAATAACCTTTAGAATCTCCCTAATTAGGCAACCTGACGACACCTTAAATATATTTGAGAAATATTCTTTTCCAACTTCTGCAATTTCCTCAAAAGAGGATCTTACCCATCCATCCATATCTTCCAGTTCACTGATTGTGTTAACTACCTTGCAGTAGTTTTCATATTTGTGGAAAATTTTTGTGTTATTGTCACCTTTTTGTATCCAAATCGCTCGAATTTTTAGACACCATTTGGATTCCTTATTTCCTAGTAACAATTTCTTTCATTTCAGATTGTCTTCCAATAAGGATTCCTTGTCACTAGAGAGGGAATCAATCGACTGATCTATCAATAAGGAATTGATGCTAGATTTCACCTCTTGTAACCTCTCCTTCTCTTTCGTATAAAAAATATTCTCCCATTTTGAAGTTTCCTTTTTTATATTGGAAATTCTTACGAATTTTTTTTCCATATATGAACAACTATCTTCAACTACCAGTGGAATCCATGTTGTCTACACAAGATTTTGATACTCTACTTCTTGGAGCCAAACATGATTAAATTTCATTGGGGAGGGAAGTCTAGAACCTTTTTAATCCATTACCAACAAAATTGGCATGTGATTAGAGTTGCCTCCTATCACCACCCTTGAATTGAAGAACCATTGGTGTTCTAACAACTTCTCAGAAATCAGGGATCTGTCTATCCATTTGGAAATCAAACCCTTCACTTTTCTTGTAATACTTATGATTACCATGTTATGGCATGTGAACAATGTAAATGCATTATTTTTTAGATTTCCAATAACTAACTGTGGAGGTGAATCCTTGAAGTACCGACCTTGATATAACTAGAGGAAAGAGTGAGGAAACTATAGAGACGGTTCATTATGTCAAAATGACCCAAATTATCTTTGCTGAAATAATAAGCCTCATCTTGATCCCAAGGAAAAACCAGTTAATGAGAAAAGGACTGGTGGTTGAATAATAAACTACCCCAATGAATGGAAGCATGGATGGTATGGCTGAGGAGACAGAAAACTGTAAGCCTGAAGTACCACAGATTGTAGTCTCCTACAAGCCCAGATTGACCTAAGTTCCTTTTGACAGAAGGAATAGGACAGGTCTTGGGGGAAGGGCGTGCAAGAGAAAAAAAATTCCAGAGAAAGAAGAGGGAAAAATAAATGGAAGGAAGATTCATAAAGAAGAGAGCACGTGAGGCTCTCGAGTTCATAAAAATAACTGAAAGAATAAGTTGTTCTTGTTAAAGGAGGGAAACAAAGGAGGAATTTGGTCCTTGAGGAAGAATTAATGAAAGGAATTCATGAGCATGTGCAATAGAAATATCAGGGAACTCATGGAAGTGTTATGAACTGGAGCATAGAAGATCTGAATCTCGGACTGGAGAAAAATAGGGCCCCGAGCTTGGTGTTGGCTGGAAAGGAACCGATGCTAGAAGAAGAGGGCGTCGAGGGATAGTGTAACTGTGAAGGGACTCTCTTGCATAGAGGAAATGCAGCTGGGAAGGCATCTGATAAACCTCGTGGATGTTATGAGATCAGTGGGGAAGAATGAAGACTTCTATTTCTTATAAAGAGGTGGAGGAGAGTAACCTCCCTGATACCTTTATTGACTTTGGAAAGAGAACCCATAAAACTTGACCTGGGAAGAAGGTCGCAAGCTTGATGCTGAGGGAGCATCTAATAAACCTCGTAAAGGTTTTGACAAAGAGAGGATCTATGAGAATTTACAAAAGTTTCCTTAGTGATATCATGTCTTGGCACGAGGATGGCTAGAGTGCTAAGAGTGAATGCCTCTGAGAGTCAAACACCCATAATCATTTTGGTAGATGTAACTTGCAATATAGATAAGTATTTCATATATCTTGTGTACTTGAACTAGAATGCAATGGTTGAAAGTCTGTAACTATGTTAAATTGTGCGTTGTGTGAAATTGATGGTAATAATGCTTATCGTCCTTTTGTAAAATGTTTCATTTGAATGGTTGTAATATGACAAGTTTGGCCTTTGTGCTGGTTGGGAAATACTCAAGGGGTTTTCACAAGGATCAATTTCACGATTCTAGAGTCCGAATAGACTCTACAGGACTGCTACAGTTCTGTTGATCCCTTGAAAATACCTTATCATGTTGTGGAATTCGAGATCTATAGATGAAGTAATCTTCCTTCAAGCCATTCATCCAAGTGACCACGGGCTCAAGTCCAGAGACTTAACAAAATCTTGGATAATATTTAAGAGTGTATCCCTCTGAGACTTGTCAAAGTCCCATATGACCGGGACCCTGGAACCCTGTGCTACACTCCAAGGGAGCTAATCCTTCTGAAATTCGGGACTCCGGGAGTCCAAAGCTCTGGGGTGAATGAACATTGCAATGTCCAAAATGTGCCGAAGGTGACCCATTGAACCAATAACTTGACAGTTGATCGATAGTTGGCGGTCATATACCCGTTATCGTGGGATTCATCCCCTTGTTAAAAAATAATAAAATTCTCAGTCACAAGGTAACGTGAGTCATCGATCTAAGAACCTTCGATATCCTTCCTGACCATTGGATGCGGACCACGATCATTTAGTGTTGATCCACTCTGAGAGAAAAAGAGTGTTAAACGACCAGAACCACCGAAATCCAAACTCACGAAGTAACGTGGGTCATTATATCGAGCGTTAGTGGAAGGATAGGGTAAGGGAAGGGATGACCGAAAACAAACGATCATTCTAACTTATGACCCTCCCATACAGTTACCCTCTGGAGCTAACGGCCAAGACTGCGTGGACCGCAAGGGTGAAGAGCCGTGAATCCCCATCAATTGTTGGATCAAACCAGGGAACATTATGGGCCATCCAATTATTATTTGACTCTCTGGATAAATCTCATGTAGGGTGATTCAAAATGTAGGGCATGGAGTTCTCTGAAGGCTAGAGTGACATCAGCAGATGATGTGGCCAAAGTACATGGTGGAGTCCGATCGTGTGACAGAACCACCACATGTCATCATGTGGCTAAGCCATGTGTCTCGTCGACTCATCGTATATGGTATAGGGTCATAGAGTTGGGTACCACGTGTCAAGGTGGCATCGTCACCATGTATCTTCCAGGTGGTAGATGGTAGTAGGTACACCCATGCAGAAATCTACGTACACAAGAGGGACCCACTCCGAGAGTCTAGGACTTTGAAACTATGGGTGTTTGGGGTGCTAAGATAAAATCTCCAAAAAAGGCTGAAGTCCAGAGCCATGTGGCAAGGAAGTCCAGAAGTATGGAACTTCGGGGCTCCAGGAGGTTTGACATGTTGGTGCATGAGAGTATTGTCGAATCACAAAATTTCCCTTGATGAAATGGAAAGCTCTGATAGGACAGGCCCATGTACATCATGGTAATGTGGCATGTCTGGATAGCTCCATGTGGAATCATGGGATTGGAAATGAATTAGGTGTGGGACCCCACCCATCTATTCAAGCCCAAGCGATTTGTTAAGTGCAGGTAAATCTTAACCGTTAGATCCAAAGGTGGGCAGAGCTCCACCATATATTTTAGAGTGGAGAGAGGCTTCGGGACTTTGGGTCTTCGGGAAGATTTAGTATTTTAAAAAAGAGTGTGTAAAGGTCGAAGTTTGGAGGACTAGGTTCCAGCGTCGGTCGGGTGGTAAGGTAAAAGAGAAAACAAGAAGCATCGAGGTTCTGGGAGTGAATAAGCCCGCGACGACTCGACAAAGTCTTTCCCCTGTAAACCCTTCTTTCATGGCCACGTGATTTCCAAAGGATGACGATCAAAGTCACGATAGTGCCATGTTGGATGGTACAAGGGAAGTGAAGCCACGTGGTGAAGGGGGTATGTCATTGGCCAATGACACCCCAAAAACATTGGAAGGCCATAACTTTCAAACCATGACTTAGTTTTAGACGAGTTTATAGTCGTTGGAAATCTCTCGAAGGGAATAAGACAATGATGCCCTTACTCAAGGAACTCAGATAAGTTATAGGAAGGCAAAAAATTTATACCCCATCCCTTAAAAGGGTATTTGAAGGGGTTGGGTATGTGTCATTTCTCCCATTACTCCAAGTATGAACTAATTTGGCCCTCTACATATCAACTAAGTGAAATTGCTTGATCCCATGAGAGAAAAAATTGCCTTGAGAATTTGGGCGAGCTGAGAAACCCCATAATTCACACAAAGAAAGGGAAAAATTTAAGCCCCCCCACCAAGATGAAATTTTCGGTTCTTATGGTCCTCGAATCCACCAAATATTTCTAGAAACTAACTCGGTTAGCACAGGAGCCATACAAGTTTATAAAACACTTTTGGATTTGCTCTATCTTTCTCCATGATTATCTAGAGATGATGCAACCCCAAATTTGACAACCATTTAAGATAATAGGAGAGACGAGAGCTTCAAAGAGAAATTTCTTCTTATCCCATAGCTAAAGGTTCATTGATTTACAATTATTTTCAAGCTCATAATAAGCTTTCCAACCTTCATTTATCCCTTTCTCAATGCTATAGTTCCAATTGATCTTGTGATGAAGATCAATTATGAGATATTTGTATGAAGTCACTTCCTCCAAGTTGTTGTTCTTATACATGAAATTAGTGTAAGTGATATTTTTGGATTTAATTGTAATAACCTTCATTTTGTTAACATTAACAATCATACTTCTACTAGAGGAGAAATCCTTGAGATTTTTTAGTAGTTTGTCAATATCATTGGGACTCCTCGCCATAAGGAAAATATCAACGTAAAGGAGGATGACGATGACTATACCGGCTAGTGTCAGGTCGATAAAACCTACTTCTTCCAAACAACCCTCCAACTTTTCAATGCACATTGAAAAAGGGATAGGGGATAGGGGACAACCTTGGTTATCTCCTATATTACAATTAAATTATTATGAACATCCCTCAATGTTCCTAAACTTGGAAATATCATTCTCGTGCAACCTTATTGCAATAACTCTCAGCTCGAAAGGAACGTTTAGCTCCTCTAGCATATTCAAAAGGTTAGTCCTGGGAATCGTGCGAAAATATTTTTAAAAGTCAATGAAATAACATGAGACATTGATTTTGTTATTGTGACACTCCACAATGACCCTAAATGTGACAAGGCGATCCATAGTTGAATGATAGCTCCTAAATCTTTCCTTGAATTTAACTCTTTTTCTATGGCTTTCTAGCCATAAGTTGATCTTATTTTCCAAAATAATTCCATATAACTTGGCTAAATGGGGGCTAATCATAATGGTCGTATAATTAGAGGGATTATTTTTATCCCCACTTTTAAAAATAGGAACAATGAGGCTTTAATTCCAAGGTTTAGGGAAGCACTTTTTGACTGCTAAATAGAAGAGATTGTGGATGTGAGGGATGAGGATAGTCCCTCTATTTTTTAAAAATTTATCCTTGGTAGCCTTTAATGTCCTTAACTCTCCCTTTTGTGAGCCACTCAACCCAAAAATATTTTTCTTATATAGAAAAAACTTCTTCCTATGTAGAAAGGGTTTGAGTGTTGTCCATGACATCGAGAGATTCATAAATGTTTTTAAGGTAGGGATTCCAATCCCTCAAATGAATCTTATTTTTTTCTTTAGTTTTATGAGTCATAATTTGCCCCCAAAATTTCTTACGATCTAGCTTAGATAAGTGCAAAAGATTCTCTTTCTTCCTATTTATATAGTTCCTTTCCCCCCCTTTTAATTAGGGCTCTATACCTATTTATCTTGTCATATTTTGAGGACACATTAGAAGCATCCTTAATTGTTTTTTTGACGATCTTTAATTCTTTATCATACCAAGGTTTGGGCATTCTATTTTTATTTTTACAATCACCTCAATAGAGAACTTATTGATGGAATTTGAGAGGGTTGTCATGAAATTATGATAGAGGTCTTCAATATTGTTCTTATTTGATAGGAACTTTAATTCATTATTTAACTCCTTTCAAAAATATCAACTTTATCTTTGGTGATGATTAAGTGTTTTTGGTTATCATAATTCGTTTCAATGAGACTTTTGTGCATGACAAAATTTAGAGCTAAGGATAAAGGTATATGATTAGAGTTAGGCTCTTGGTCATTTAGGATGTCAAAATTTACTATTTGGTTTTATATGAGGATATCAAATATCACATAATCTACGATGTTGCAACCAATTCCATGAATACAAGTCATTCGGTTGGATTTCAACCACTTCATTAGACCAATGCAAATTATTATCACTTGATAACTACAGAGCTTGATGAGCTCGGTATTGAACAATTTCTCAACCAAATCTTCGACGTTTCTTTTGTACCTACTAACTGAAACAAGGTCTTCATTTTATTATGAATATAAAATGTATGTTGATGTGGTTTAACATACTATTAATAAATGGTATTATTATATTATAAAATTAAATTATATATTATAATGCTTTCTAAATATAATATATTAATTATCATATATTATTATTAAAAAGATTTGAATTAATGATTAACTTATGGTTGATTATCATATTTAATTATATTATGTTACAATAATAATACTATCAATATTCAAGATATAATTTATTATATTTTATTATTAATGTTTTAATAATAATATAAAGATGACCATAGTTCACTATTGTTGACTATGTTTTAGTATGGTCCATTATGGTTGACCATGTTTGACTTAGTTGACATTGATTAAATAGATTTTAGTTTATATATCATAATACACAATATA
This sequence comes from Picea glauca, assembly GCA_000966675.3. Classification (NCBI taxonomy): domain Eukaryota; kingdom Viridiplantae; phylum Streptophyta; class Pinopsida; order Pinales; family Pinaceae; genus Picea; species Picea glauca. Next base: position 495,753 of record JZKD02S1254693.1, read on the forward strand.
TTATTGTTAAAATGATTTGAATCAATGATTAACTTATGAATTATTATCATACTTGATTATATTATGTTATAATAATACAATCAATATTCAATATATAGTTCATTATATAGTATTATTATGTTATAATAATATTAATAATAATCTAATTTTAAGGTCACAACCAAGCCATACACTAGAGTGGTGTATGAGACCCCCTTGTTTTTGGGACAAAGGACCCCTATATATGTAATAGTTGACTATATATTTGATTGTATATATACCAAAGATAATTCTTTAAATAATAATACAGTTTTGGCTATATTTGACCATGTTTGATTATGATTGATCATGGTTCACTATATTGACATTTTTTGACTATGTTTTACTTTAATTGAATTTGGTTAACTATGGTTGACTATAACTGACCATATTTTACTATGTTTGACTATGACTAATAATGTTTGATTAAAGTTGATTATGGTTGACTATAGTTGACTATGTTTTAGTATGGTTGGTTATGGTTGACCATTTTTTTAACGTGGTTGACCATTGCTAACTATGATTGAACATAACTGGTCATGTTTGACTATGCTTGAGAATTGTTGACTATGTTTGACCATGGTTTACTATGGTTTACCATGTTTGACTATGGTTAATGATTGTTGCCAATATTTGACTATGTTTCACCATATTTGACCATGGTTGACTATGGTTCACCATGTTTGATTATGCTTAATGATGGTTTGACTGTGGTTGATTATGTTTGACCATCGTTAACCTTGGTTGGCCATGTTTGAATGTGGTTGACTTTGGTCGAAATTTTTACCATGGTTCACTACAGTTGAACAAGCATGATTATGGTTGACTATGATTGACCATGTTTGACCATGGATGACCATGCTTCTCCATGTTTGGAAAATGTTGAGTATCCTCAACTTTAATTGACGATAATTGACTATGGTTGAATTTGGCTAAACTTGTTTGAATATGGTTAATTATGGTTGATCATGGTCAATCATGGATGAGCATGTTGAATATTGTTGAATATGATTGATATTCATTATGTCACATTGCAATGTTCCTCACGGGTTATGTTGGATTGTGAAGTTCTTTATTGGTTATGTCGCATTATGACTTTCATCTTGTTTTACTTATGTTGAATTGCTACATTCTTCAATGGTTATGTCACATTATGATTATCATGAATAACTATGTCACATCGTGACATTAAGAGGTTGAATTATGGTTATATAGTATTATTAAATTGATTTAAATTAATGATTAACTTATGGTTTATTACCACATTTGTTTATGTAATGCTATAATAAAAATACAATCAATAATCATATGGCTTATGCTATTATGACATTTGTCTTAGCTTACTTATGTTAGATTGCTACATTCATCAATGGTTATGTTGCAATACGACATTCATAAAGCGTTCTGTCACATTGAGATATAATATAGTTATGTAACATCCCCAATTTTAATCCTCATAAATTATAATGTAATTGTACATATGTAATTAAGGTCAGTGAGTGAGTATGCTTCAGGCTAGAGAGCCTGTATTGATCAATATAGCCAAGGGCTACGCTATGTATATTGTACATTAAAATTATAAATAAAAAAATAAATCGTTGGCTCTGATCCAAGAGTGACAGTAACATTGGGGTCTATGATTCCACTAGAGAGGGGGCTAAAGGGGGGTACAAGAGGTTCCACATTCTTAATAACCCAAGCCATTTTATTATTAATGTTTGCCTCCTTTGAATTATAAAACCTATCAATGAATACATGTAATAGGTTTGTGGGAAAATTCATCTCACCAATTTAAGACAACATGAGCTAAGTACAACCACTTTTTGTGAAATGTGAGAGTCAAAGATTGCATGGGAGAAAAGAAAATTTGAGTCGGTATTAAGGATAATTTTTACAAGCTAATTTTTGGACAACATGAGGAGAGCTTGGTGTTGGGAAAGAGAACCAACCATGTTTTGTATGAGAACAACCATGAGAGGGGTTGGGTTTATGCTAAGAATTAGGCCTTGTGCATGTAAGTGAGTTTCTTGTTGAGGAAATTGCTCAAGAGCCTTGTGAAGGATGCTATGAGAAATCCTCGAATAACTGAGAATTCTTGGTGTCCATAGCTAAGATTTTTCCTCACCAATCTTGTATTGGAGTCCTATAGGGAAGTGTGATAGCTTGTAGGATTGTGTGGCAGAGAACGAGATTTCAATCCTTAGGTTGTGTAGGTTGAGGGGAAATAGAGCTAGTGTGTTAAGCCCTAAATAGTGGCACATTACCCCTTAATTGGGGCATATTGCATTAATATTGTTATTTTTGTTTATGTCGTCTTGGGTCCATTAGTTTTAATTGTACCTCCTAGTCTCCTATATATACCAAGGAGACTTTTTCATTTGGAATCATCTTGTATTTGTAAATTTATGTGGTTTATAAGGAGGTTTCCCCCTCGAAGAGGCTTATTATTTGAAATTATCTATTTTTCAAGGTGTTAATTACTTATTCTGAGGTTTTTTATGCTATTTTGATGTTTGGTTATTAACATTTGGTATCAGAGCTCAAGGTCTTGGGGTTTCATTGCTGCATCTGAGACACCTTGGAATTTTTGCTATAACTATTTTTATACAACGTTTCAGAAGGAAATAATTGGAGGATATTTAGTATATGGATTAAGGTACTTGGGGTTCAAATTTCATCTCCTTATGCCTTATAATTTCGGAGATATATATTGTGTAAGATAGGGTTCCAAAATCATCATGAATTTATCCATCACAAACGTTTCTATATAAACTATATTCTGTGATTTTTCAGACCTCGAAACTAGGAGGATATTCAGAGAAATTATTAAGGTATCTTTGATAATAATTTTAGATTCTGGGTCATCCTAATTTTGTAGATAGACCTTGTGTACAGTAGGGTAGATGATTAGTCATATTAACTAGTCTCAAACATATGTTACGGATAAAACAATGATATCTTATTCAGTGAGTATCCAAATTAAGTGAGACCAGTTGCATTGGACAGTGGAGAGTTTGCAGTATTTCTGGTGTAAGTTTCAGAATCAAATATAAGATATTTTTCTCTTGGTGCTCTTTAAAAGTACGCTCTCCTGGAAGGGAAAAAAATTAGCAAAGTGTGGGGAAGTTACCATAAATTTCACTTGGCACATCCAATTTTGATCAGAACCATGGAATTGTAAAGAAGATGTATCCAAGAAATACAGAATGAAATTTTCAGACCCAAAATGGCTAAAATTTTGGAGATACAACAGAAGAAAGATCGTCTTGCAGACCACCTCGAAATCAAGGTTTAAAATTTATACTTGACCAACATGCCACCAAAAAAGGAAACTTCTACACCAAATAAGCCTTTAGATAGTCCTACTTGGACTTTTCATGAAGGCGAAGAAATGCACAGGGACATAAATAATTTATAAAAGAAGACAGTAAAAAAATATGAACTACATGGGATGATGGATTCAACTGAAGCTAAGTTGGAGGCAATAATGGATACTAATATGGATGGTTTAAAAAGGGACATTATGGAAGGATTGAAAAATTTCCTAATAGAGAGGCTACTTGAAAGTGAAAATGTATCCCATGAAATTTATGATGAGGAAGTGTGAATTATGAATGGTATTTGGTTATTTTGAGGGGGTTCCACCATTCTTTAAGGAGTTATTGTGTAACTTATCTATATTGGAGTTGTGATCCACGTTGACATTCTGTACATGGTGTGTACTTCTGTTATTTTATGATATTTTGAGCATTTGGTTCATACTGGAGAAACTCCAACTTTGGGTTGAAGACCAACCACTTTCCTAAGATCGATATGAGGAAGTTTGATGGAAATGATCCAATCACATGGATACTTCATATGGATTAGTTCTTTGATCTACATGATGTTCCACACACACAAATGGTACAAATTGCTTCTTTGTATTTAGAACCCAAGCAATTTGTGGTATCGATGGATTTGTTCTTGAAAATCACTTGTCACTTGGATAATTTTCACGGAAGAAATGATAGCATACTATGAGGATACAAGGATCAATAACTTCTTTATCTAATTGATAAATCTCAAGCAAAAGGGTTCAGTTGCGGAGCACATTGAGAACTTCCAAAGATTGAATATAAAGGTAATATATATTCTAGATGAACACCTAATCGATGTATTTATAGGAACTTTAAAGGATAACATTCAACATGAGGTTCACCTTTGGGAACCCAAATCATTGGAGAATGCATTCAAGGTGGCGAGAAATGTTGAAAGTAAAAATATGCATATGGCTACTAGAAGGACCACTCTTAACATCTATCGAGAGAATAATGTTCCTTCTTCTAAAACACCTCAACCTACAAGGTTGACACCTTAACAATTGGAGGAAAGAAAAGAAAAAGGTTTATGCTTTAATTGTGACAACAAGTACAATAAAGGACATAAGTGTGGTGATAAGAAATTAGTCTACATAGATTGTGAAGAGGAAGAAGAACAATAACAAGAACAAGAACCATCTCAACATGAAAAAGTACAAGGGATTTCTTTTGAAGAGTTCAATCCCACGATATCATGTAATGCATTGGTTGGAATTAGCACTCCTCAAACCCAAGGATATATCAAAAATAAAAAGGTAATAATCCTAATTGATTCTGGTAGTACTCATAATTTCATTCATTATAAATTATCCAAAGTTCTTACTATACATCAGTGGTAATGATACTCAAGAAAGAGGGCTCATGGAGTATGTGTCCATATTATAGAGAGCTCAACAATATCACTATTAAAGATAAGTTTCCCATTCTCATCATTGATGAATTGTTAGATGAACTACATGGAGAAATCTACTTCACAAAGTCAGATCTTCGTTCAGGTTATCATCAAATTAGAATGAAGGAAGCAAATATCCCAAAAACAAAATTCCGAACTCATGAAGTCCATTATGAATTTTTGGTCATGCCTTTTGGCCTTACGAATGCACCTTACACATTACAAGGGTTAATGAATTACATTTTCAAGCCCTTTCTTCGAAAATTTGTGTTATTTTTTTTTTATGATATACTAATCTAGAACAAGTCTTGGGAGAATCATGTTCGACATGTTGACAAGCTGCTACAACTACTAAAGGAGAAACACCTGTATACCAAACCATCCAAGTTGATGCAGGAGCATTGCCAACAAAGCGCGAGTGGAGGACAACTCAACATCCAAGCACGCATTTTGAAGAAATTTTGAATTTCAAAAAGAACATGTCATGAAATATTTTGAAAAGACTGTAATCAATGAACATCTTTAATGTTTAGAAGCAGAGCCATCACAAGAGATCGATGGGGGGTGTATTTGCTTTAATATAGCTATTTGCAGTTCAAATTTGATGCATTTTATCTTATCTTTCTGTCTCGAACATTTATTGTAATAATCCTTAGTAGTTGTAAGCTTTTAATTTGATAGGATAACACCAAGGTAGTCGGAGGGAAAATCTCTATGAGATCTTTTGTATAAATAAATGTATTGTTGTCCATAAGAGGCTGCTGAAGTTATTGTTATAGCTGCTGATAGATTGTTGTTGAAGTAGTTCTTGTATAATTCTGTTGAAGCTTATCAGTATTGTATGAGTCCATGCACATTTTCATTTGAAGGAATATAACAAAGAAGCATTGTTTCAAATTTCTGGTGTTGCTATTGTTGTGTCTATTTGAATGCATGGTAGGCTTTCTGTTTAATTGCAATTCTCTGTCATTTACTTTTTCTTATGTTTATGAATGCATTTACATGGTTGAATGTATGAATCTGTGAGAGTTTAGATAAGTTTCAATTATTTCTCTTCATGAGCTTATGCAAGGAGTGCATATTGTTCGCAAGGAGTGCATTGACATAGTTTGTTTTGACTCAAAATCGCAGGAGAGATAACTTGAACTTTTATTTGCAAGAAGTGCATAGTGTCCGCAAGGAGTCCGTTGACAGAGTCTTTTGACTCAAAAGATTACAAGGAGTAGATTGAAGCTTTGTTTGAGACAAAGTGTAGAGGACATCACAAGGTGTGCGTAGGTAGAAACATACTTAAATTCTTTTATTCAGGAAGAGAAATTGAGTTGGGTGAAGGTCTTTTGCAAGGCATGCACATATTCAAAATTTGACTAAGTGTTGAAAAGGAATTTTGAGAATTTTAGAGTTTCAAGGAGGAACAAGCTCAGAAGAGATAGCGGCGAGAAGTTTTCAATAGAGAGGAGTCTTTTAAGATTCCCAAAAGTAATGTGCGAGATCCATTCGGGGGAAGTGGGATCATTCCAGACCGTTAGATCTGGGAGGGTTGCACAGTAGTTAGTCGTGGGTTCCTTCATAACTTCACAAATTGTAGGATTTGGAGTGTTGAGGAGTGAAAATCGTCGAAGTCCGAAGCTGCAAAGTGGATCCTAGCCATTGATTGAAGACAGATATGTGGCAGCGGATACGAAAGTTCAGAAGAGAAGAAATCTAGAAGAATTTTCGTGGAGAAAAGTGCAATCTTTGAAAAGTCGTGAAGTAGCAGAGTACATCAAGGTCATCTATATGAGAAAGGACACGCAGTGGAGATCTGTGTACTTCAGAAGAAAATGAGTGTGGTGAAGCCAAAATTCCCGAAGTCCAAATTGACGAAGTAAATCGTGGCTGAAGATCTGAGAGGGACATGCGTTAGTAGGTCATGGAGTCCGGAAGCGCGTACTCTGAATAAACGGAGCAAGGAGAAAGTAGAGCGTTGACCAAAAATCATTCGAAGAGCCAAGAGGTAAGAATATAAAACCTTTGTCATTGATTGCATAGAAATGTGGAGAGTGGAGATTTACTCTGGAGAAAAGTCACTATGGAGGAATTAAAGTGTGAAGACATGCGAACTCTCGAAGGTCGAAGAGCTGGAGTTCATCAGGATCATATGTTGGGATAGGACGTGTGGCGGAATATCGACCACTTCGAAGGATTCATACTCTGGGAGAAATAACACGAAGGAGCATTGACTGCAAGTCACTCGAAGTGGGAATGAAGGATGGATCTCACCCGTCGATCAATAAGAGTACGTGGTGCTTGATCTGAAACTCCGGGTATGGAGCACTCTGGAAGAAAAAGGTGTTGTATTGCTCGAAACCCCTGAAGGTCGGAGTCCCAAATTAGATCACGATCATTGGTTGTTAGAGAAGCGTGGACCTTAGATCTGGCCTGGGTGATTCCTCGAGTCTGGAGTTTGGGGGAAAATGGGTAAGTTGCAGTCAAAAGCATCGAATCCCAAAGTCACGAAGAGGGCTAGCCTGTGGTTATAGTGCGTGGTCATATTGAAGAGGATCCTAGTGGAAGGAGATAGAGCCTACCAGTTTGAAATGCCAATAGAGATGAGAAAAGGATCTGCGGGTTCTATAGGACCTGCGCCTCACGAGAAAAAGGGCCTGTGTTAAATTGAATTGGGGGATAATAAGGTCCTAAGGTGCTAATCTGGTTCATATTTTTGAATATCCTTGAACAGGAGGTTGAGAAACCCATAGGGGGGAAGGGAGGCTGTGTCAAGTGGTATCAGAGCCATAAAGAGCCTCAAATTACACTCTGTGTGTGAAGAAAAGGTTAGCATAATGTCTCCTAGAAGATGTGTAGAAACACCTGTAGAAAATCAAGCTGTGGAAAGGGAGATGAGAGAATTACGTGTAAGGTTAGATTATATGGAAACATTTCTAAGGAGAGAACCTGATGCTGGAGACATCAGTGATGCAGAAAGAGAAGAGATATAATTTGAAGAATCTATAGCAGAGGATGCTGTGGAAGAACGCTTGTTGAAAGCTGTTGTTAAATTGGGAGCTAGAGAAAAGATAGAAATCCCAATTTATGAAGGAAACTTAGATGTTGAAGAATTGCTTGATTGAGTATGAGAAATGCATAAATACTTCGATTATGAAGATGTTGATGAGGAGAAAAAGGTGAAGCATGTTGTCACCAGATTGAAAGGACATGCAACACTATGGTGGTATGAACTGCAGGCTGACAAAAGAAGTAAAGGTAAGAAAAATATTAAGAGTTGGGATAGAATGGTAGCCAAGTTGAAGACTAAATTCATACCCCAGGATTACCAGATAAATCTCTTCAGGAGGATGCAAAACCTAAGACATAAAGGAATGACAATAAAAGAGTACATAGAGGAGTTTTACAATCTGAACATCAGGGCTAGATAGAGAGAGAGGGATGAGGAAAAGGTTTCTAGGTATATCAATGGACTGATATATGAAATCCAGGATGAGATCAACATGATGATAGTAAGGACAGTGGAGGACTCTTATTAGATTTCTCTGAAAGAAGAATAAAATTTTCTAGGAAGCAGATTCAATGAAGCAGAGGTAGGAGTCTACATAGAGGTAAGGGACTTGTCCATGACAAGGCACAAAATCCCAAGGGTGAGGCTAAAAAACCACATAGTCATTCAGAAAGAGGAGGAACTTCCCGAGGAAGACAATATGGTGGTAGAAATTCGTTTCCTCGAGGAAGAGGAAGAGGAGGAGAAGTGAAGTGTTATGCCTATGGAAAGACATGACACATGTCTTGGGAATGCCCTGAGAGAAATAAATAAGGAGGAGGTGAAGCTCACATTTCGGAAGCACAGAAGAGGAATGTTGAGGAAGAAGGTGCAGAAGATGGGAAATCATTGATGATGAAGAAGGTTCTCTTGAAGCTAGAGCCAGAGGTTGAAAAACCAGTGCAGAGGAAGAATTTGTTCAGAACTGCTGTAAGACTAAAGATAGAGTATGCAAGGTGATAATTGACAGTGGGAGCATTGATAACTTAGTATATGTTAGCACTCTGTAATTTTCCCAAGGCTGTAAGGCAGTCACAGAGGCAACATCAGAACCACTTCGAGTCTTGGATCTAGCCCTCCAAGACTCAGAGAGGGATCTCTCTGTCTGATATAGATTTATTTGAAGAGGTATTAGGCTAGTTATGAAGAACAATGGTTGGGGTTTTTAAATGGTTGATTTGGAACAGCAAGGAGGGCCATTGGGCAAATGGGGTCTGTGCTTAAAAAATGTGATTTACATCAGATCTTGACACAGTTCTTTCACAGGGCAAGGTAGTGGAAATATTGGATCGAATTAAGTTTAGATGGCGTCGATTTGAGGAAAAAATAGGTGAGGAAAAAGCTAGGCAAAGGAGAAGTTAAGAATTCCTGAACTAAGCTTTTGCAGAAAACATGAAGATCATCAAAAGCCGAGAGGCAGAGTATCTGCTGATAAATTCTACCTCTATTACTTTCCTTCTGATAATAAGAAAACGAAAACAAGCATAATGATCATAGGAAAAACATTATACAGAGGAAGAACAACACCACTATCACCACACAGGAATCCTGTAAAAGAAATATGTTCATTGCTGATCAATCATTAAAAATTACAGAGACATTCCCTGGCTAAACACAGCCCACAGTCTCGCAAAGAGCCTCACAGGTCGAACCCTTTTACATTAAAATAATTTGGATAAATAGGATATAACATCCCAATTAGTTTCAGAAGTTGGTGTAACCGCCTCGGCCAAAAATAGCCACCACTCCCACAAAATTTGGAGTTTTTTTGCCATGCAAAACGGACCGGTTTTCTGCAAAACAGGGGTCCGATCAAACATGATTTTATATTCAATGATGACACCTGGGAGAAAACTGAAAGAGGTTATTGTATATGGGCATGTTCTGGACAAAAACCTCCTTCAGTTTCACTAAATTCATTTCCAGCTGGCCATAACAGCTCCTGCAAGATCGGGACTAAAACGGAAAATAGGAAAACTGGAAAAATAAGCCTCGACGATATCTTTGATTCTCTCTGATAGTGACTCCGTTGTAAAAACTGAAAGACATTTTTGTTCCTCAGCCCTTGATGAGCAAAAACCTCTCTCGGATTTTTAAAATTCGTATCTGTTTGCCCGTAAATTTATCTGGAAGAGGAAGTGGTAAAACATGCAAGAATGGTAAATTTTTGGGGAAAGTGGTTTTTCTTCGGGGGGTGGTAT
>JZKD02S1254693.1:508650-523937 GCA_000966675.3 Picea glauca
ATGTATTCTGTGTCTTTCAACACTTCCTCATACGACTGTGGATGCTCTGATGGTTTGTGAAACGATGTCTCTGCTGCAAACGACAAAGAAGATGACTGCCTGATCATGTCAATATCATAACAACGTTTTATCCCACACCTGGATGATGAAGGAAGACTTTGACCACACAGGCCATCCAACCGATCAACTATGGGATCCTGAAAAGACTGACAAGACTGTTGCATTGATTCAAATGATATTTCCTAACCTTTGATGTATTTATCCTTCAACACTTGTCTAAGAGTCTTCTTCAAAATTCGAAATGAATTAAAGCACAGTGGTACAGAGTTATTTTGGATTAACTCATAATTTGCCTCAGGCTCTAAGCTATCATCAAGAATTTGAAAATCAATGTATGTCAAGGGCTGCGATACTGGGTTTAGAACAACCTCCATATCCTTAAGGGCATCTTCAACTGATTGATCAGAGAAATTTCTGTCTTCACTATTTACAACTGACCTAGAGTTCCTTCTCTAAAATTGAAAAGATGAGCAACATAAGGGCAAAGTGTCTTCACTTACTCTGACATTTTTTGCATATTCCTTATTGTTGTCATGACTGCTGTGTACGGGCTGATTGTCACATCTGAACTGTAAATGGTCTCGTTCCTGCCCATGACATGATGTTGATTGCTCTGGACATTCCACGTCTGTTTCAACTTCATGGTCATCATCATACTGATCCCACTTGGGTGGACCATTCAAGGATGAAATGCCATTGAACATGCATATCATGTTCGATGGTTGTTCCTCTACAAGTCGAGATGGAGATTCATCTTTGACTGTGTTGTGAATTGAATACATGAACGAATCATTATTCAAACCATGGTACCAAGGGTGTGCAACAACATGTTTGGGAACGGTGACACTTTCTTTCTCTGAAATCAAGGGACCATGATGTCTTTGGACAACAAGCTCCTCTTTTATGTTAATCTTCTGCATCAGCTTTTCCATGGCACTGGCCAAAATCTCCAGTTTATCTTATGATGACTTCAGCTGCTCCATTTCTTTATCCTTCAACTGTGACCTCTTGATCAACAAGTTGGTCTCTACATCAACTGCAATACTCTGCATTTCTTCAAGGCTTGCAGTATTCCTTTCTCTTAATTGGAATGTCATCTCAGGATCGCAGGCGTCTGGGTAATGCAAGTGAGCTGATCCTGGGGGTGGCCTCATATCAATAGGTATTGCATGATACACCTTATTAAATCTGGCTAAAAACTGATGTACTGTCTCCCCTGGCTTTCTTTTCAAATGTTCATACTCTTCTAGGATGAGGAAAACATTTCCCCTAATCACCCACCTATCTAAGAACACTTGCATGAACTGATCAAAATTTCTGATGCTTGCAGCTGGCAGATTTCTAAACCAATTTTTAACTTTACCTTGCAAAGACAGGGAAAACATCCTGATCCAAACATCATCATCTTCAACCTCATAAAGGTCAAGGAAATCCTCAAGGTTTTGAATATGCTTTTCAGCAGTGATCTTCCCATTTTCTCCATCAAACCTAGGTAGATTATTAATGTAATTGACAGGGAGGTCATGGAGAATAGGAGGCAAATCTAGAGGTTGATATCGGTCTAGGATTTTTGCAAGCACAGGAGATGGAGCAAGGGGCTTACAACCATCCAGAGGTTTAGCAGGAGTAGGAGACAAAGCAGGAGGCTTATGTCTCACTAGGGTTTCTACAGGTGCATCTGGGATGTGCACATGTGTATGAGCATGTACATAATCTACAATTGGGGATATGACCTCTTGAGACTCATCAATTGACTGATGGGCAAGATACTCTTCAACAATATACTTTTGATCAGGCTTAGAGAAAGACAAGACATAATTGCAGATAAAACCAAAGATGTCTTGAATGCAATTTGAGCTTGAATACCTGGTCTTTCTAGGTTGTTTGGTCATGCTTCAGGTTCGTCCTCCAGTGGAGTCTTCGAGCTGGCACTGTCTGGAGCTGTTTGGAGTCGCTAGGTGAATGATCTCAGCCTTCTTGTGTCTGGTCACTATCCACCATCAGTGATCAGAGCTGGAGCTTGAAGTGTACTACTGAGAAGAGGTTCCCTAGTTGAGTCACCATTCTGTTAGCACTATGTAATTTGCCCAAGGCTATAAGGCAGTCACAGAGGAAACATCAGAACCACTTCGAGTCTTGGATCTAGCCCTCCAAGACTCAGAGAGGGATCTCTCTGTCTGATATAGATTTGTTTGAAGAGGTATTAGGCTATTTATGAAGAACAAGGGTTGGGGTTTTTAAATGGTTGATTTGGAACAACAAGGAGGGCCATTGGGAAAATGGGGTATGTGCTTAAAAGATGTGATTTACATCAGATCTGGACACAGTTCTTTCACAGGGAAAGGTAGTGGCAATATTGGATCGAATTAAGCTTAGATGGCATAGAATTGAGGAAAAAATAGGTGAGGAAAAATCTAGGCAAAGGAGTAGTTAAGAATTCCTGAACCAAGCTTTTGCAGAAAACATGAAGATCATCAAAAGCCGAGAGGCAGAGTATCTGCTGATAAATTCTACCTCTATTACTTTCCTTCTGATAATAAGAAAAAAAAAACAAGCATAATGATCACAGGAAAAAAATTATATAGAGGAAGAACACCACCACTATCACCACACAGGAATCCTGTAAAATAAATATGTTCATTGCTGATCAATCATTAAAAATTACAGAGACATTCCCTGGCTAAACACAACCCACAGTCTCGCAAAGAGCCTCACAGGTCGAACCCTTTTACATTAAAATCATATGGATAAATAGGATAGACCATCCCAATTAGTTTCAGAAGTTGGTGTAACCGGCTCGGCCAAAAATAGCCACCACTCCCACGAAATTTGGAGTTTTTTTGCCATGAAAAACGGACCGGTTTTCTGCGAAACAGGGGTCCGATAAAACATGATTTTATCTTCAATGATGACACCTAGGAGAAAAATTAAATAGGTTATTGTATATTGGCACGTGCTAGACAAAAACCTCCTTTGGTTTCGCAAAATTCGTTTCCAGCTGGCCGTAACAGCTCCTGTAAGATCAGGACTGAAACGGAAAATAGGAAAACTGGAAAAATAGGCCTCAAAGATGTATTCAATGCTCTTTGATCCTGACTCCGTTGAAAAAACTGAAAGAGGTTTTTGTTCCTCAGCCCGTTCTGAGCAAAAAACTCTCTCTGAGTTTTAAAATTCGTATCCTGTTGCCCGAAAATCGATCTGGAAGAGGACGTGGTAAAACATGCAAGAATGGTAAATTTTTGGGGAAAGTGGTTTTTCTTCGGGGGGCGGTATTCCGGACCCCCCGCCCTCGTTAAATGTAGAAAGCACGGGGGTATGGAATTCAATCTAGGCCGTTGATTTCGGTAGCCTTTCTTGGGCCGTTCAGATTTGCAAGATGTTTATTTTCAATTGCGGACCCCCCCTCTCGTTAAAATCCGGAAGGGGAGGGGGGGTCCGGAAAAAATATGATGCGTCGATTAATTTTATGGTATATGATGGAGGGTACGGGGTATGAAATATACGTTGGAGTTAAGGTGGACGGGAGTGTGAAGGGGATAGTGGAAGGTGACGTAGGGGGATAGGGAATGAGTGGAGAGTGAGGTGGGGTAGGTGGGAGTGACGTGAGGGGGATGGGTAGTGGAGAGTGACGTAGGTAGGGGGTAGGGTAGACTTAGGATTGTTGATTTTGTTGTGTTTTATTTTTTTTTTAATTTTTTAAATTTTATGTCATGTGTTGTATTATAGGCTTACGTATTATGCTTTGTATGTGATATTTTGTTTTTTATTATTATTTCCTTTTTTATTAAATATGTTTACATCTTTGTTTATTTATATTATGTTTTATATTATTTTGTTTTATTTTATTTGTTTTGTATTTTATATATATTTTATTACTTTTTTTTTTAATGTTTTTTGAATGTTTTTTAATATTTTGTGTTTATTTAATTTTTTGTTTTGTTTTATTTAATTAAAACTAACCTAGTTACTAACTAATTACTAACCTAGATTTTTTAACTTAATTAATAATTGATTAATTAATAATTAACTAATAATTAATCAATTATTAAACTAGTTGTTTATTAATCAATTTTAACCTATACTAACTTTATTGCTATCATTATTAACTTAATGCTTTTTATCCTAAGTTTGTTTGCTTATGGATAGGTGAAGGTGGCGGGATAATGGAGGCTGACAAGAGACAAGGGGAGAGAGGGCGCAGTGTGTATGAAGGATACAGCAGGGTGATAGGGGATTTAGCGACAAGAATGGAGGGAGGAAGCGGAATCACCTGAGCCATACTTCGTCATCACGGGAGAGATGCCAAATCAATAGTTGAATAATCGATTCGCCTATAATTATAGGACCCCAACAGTATCCACAGAGATGGTCGAGAAATTGGAGCTGGAAACAATTGCACATCCAAGTCCATATAAGGTCTCATGGTTACAGAAAGGTCACCAGGTAATGGTATCCAAACAATGCCTAGTTGAATTTAATATAGGAGGATATAGAGATGAGATTTTGTGTGATGTGATTCCCATGGATGTATGTCATGTTTTGTTGGGGAGGCCATGGCAGTTTCACAGGAATTTCATTCATGATTTGAGAAAAAATACTTATACTCTAGAGAAAAATGGTAGGACACACATGTTACTGTCGATAGAGGAAAAGATAGTAAAGGAAGAAACCAACATAAGTATACTTCTCATGAGTGGGAAGGAACTCCTGAGTGAAGTCAAGAAGGAATATGAGATGCAATTTGTTGTGGTGAGGAAACCAAGAGTTATCCTTACAAGTACTTCTATGGAGGATCTGTTTGAAGAAATTCAGGAGCTGTTAAATAATTTTTCTGACATAGTAGTGGATGATTTAACTAACTCATTGCCACCTATCAGGAGTATTAGCCATCACATTGATTTAATACTAGGAGAAAGTTTTTCGAACAAAGAAGTGTAAGTATTAACACCTCAAGAGAATGAGGAGGTAAAAAGACAAGTACAGGATTTGATGGACAAGGGATTGGTCAGAGAAATCTTGAGTCCATGCGCAATACCAACTATGTTGAGTCCGAAAAAAGATGGAGGATGGAGAATGTATATAGACGCAAGGGCCATAAACAAAATCACCATCAAGTACATATTTCCATTACCAAGGATGGATGACTTAATGGATTGTTTGAGTGGAGAAAGCTATTTTTCAAAGATAGATTTGAAAAGTGGATATCACCAGATAAGGATGAGAGAAGGTGATGAGTGAAAAACAACCTTCAAAACAAATGAAGGATTGTATGAATGGCTTGTTATGCCATTTGGATTATCAAATTCCCCAAGTACTTTTATGAGGTTGGTGAATGAGCTATTAAAATATTTCATTGGCAAGTTTGTGATTGTGTATCTGGATGATATACTGATCTTTAGTAAAACTAAAGAAGAGCATTTGAGACACTTAACATTGGTAATGAGAAGATTGCAAAAACAAAAGTTGTTGATAAATCTGACAAAGTCCTATTTTATGAAGACATAACTCATTTACTTGGATTTTGTAATCTCTTCAAATGAATTGAAGATGAATCTAGAGAAGGTGAGAGCAATCAAAGAATGGCCATCACCAGGGAGCATCTTCGAGGTGAGAAGCTTCCATGGATTAGCGAGTTTCTATCGAAAGTTCATTATAAATTTCAGTGGAATTTGCACACTGATGCTAGATATGGTGAGGAAGAGACACAAGCATTTTAAGTGGACAGAAGAAGTTGAGAAAGGCTTCATGATATTAAAGGAGAAGATAACAAAACAACCGATTCTGGTCTTGCCAAATTTCGGGAAGAAGTTTCAAGTAAGATGTGATGCTAGTGGAGTTGCAATTGGAGCAGTCTTGAGCCAGGACAATAGGCATGTTGCATATTTTAGTGAGAAGATGAATGATACCAAGAGAAAGTTATCCACATATGACAAAGAATTTTATGTAGTAATTCAAGTCTTGAATAAATGGAGACATTATCTTGTTCCAAAAGAGTTTGTTTTGTATAGCGATAATCATGCTTTACAATTCATAACCAGACAAGAGAAGCTAAATCAAAGACATGCTAAATGGTTAGAGTTTATGCAAAATTTCACTTTTGTCATTAAACATATTTCTGGTAATGCTAACAAAGTTGTTGATGCATTAAGCAAGAGATGTCTAATTCTCCAGGAATTTCAAGTGAAAACCTTAGGGTTTGAGCACCTTAAGGAGATGTATTGTGATGATCCAGATTTTAAAGAGGCATATGAAGCATGTGAAAATCCTATGATTAGAGACAGAGGTCAATGAACATAGTATATGATTCAAGATGGATTGTTGTTTAAAGGTTGCCAGTTGTGCATACCAAAGTGCCCAATGAGAGAGAATCTGCTGAAAGAAAAACATAGTGGATGTCTAGCAGGACATTTCGACCATGACAAGACATTTTCACAATTGAACAACTTGTACTATTGGACAGGTATGGGAGAATATGTGAAGAAGTTTTTGAACATATGTAAGATTTTCCATCATGCAAAAGGAAAGAAACAAAACATTGGATTATATCATCCATTTCCTATTCCAGATAGGCCTTGGGATGCAATAAGAATGGATTTTGTGTTGGGATTTCCAAGAACACAAAGAGGAAGCGATTCCATATTTGTGGTAGTTGATAGATTCTCAAATATGTCACACTTTATCCCATGCTAGAAAACTAGTGATGCAACACACATTGCAATGTTTTTTTCAAGGAAGTTGTGAGACTTCATGGGTTTCCAAGGAGTATTGTCTCAGATAGGGACACAAAATTTGTTGGTCATTTCTAAAGAAAATTGTGGAAGAAATCGGGGACAAAATATCCTTTAGTTCTTCATATCATCCTCAAGCGGATGGACAGACTAAGGTGGTGAATCAGAGTTTAGGATATTTGCTGAGGAGTTTGGTCACTGAACATCATAGTCAGTGGGATCAATTTTTTTCACAAGCAGAGTTTTCATACAAGGAGTCAGTAAATAAAAGTACATGAAAGAGTCCATTCCAGATAGTGTATGGAATGAAGCCATGATGAGTATCCGAGTTGAGAGATCTGGATCATAGTGAATTCAAAAGTGTCGGAGAAGAATAATTCACTGCAGCAATGCAGAAGCTTCACGATCAGATCAAAGAGAAGTTGCAGAATATTAGTAAAGAGTACAAGCACATAGTTGATCAACATATGAGAGAACTTCAATTTGAAGTTGGAGATCAAGTTCTGGCACATCTCAGGAAGGAAAGGTTCCCAAGGGGAACATATAATAAACTGAAAATGAATAAAATAGAACCATGCAAGGTCCTAAGGAAATTTGATGCTAATGCCTATGAGATAGAGTTTCTAGAGGGAGTGGGTAAATCGCCCATATTCAACATTTTAGACTTGTATCCTTACAGGGAATGTGAAACAAAAAGATCATAATATCAGAAAGAGATTCAGTGGGAGAAACAGATGCCTATAGCATAAAATCCAAAGATGGAGAAGATCATAGATCAAAGGGATGGTAAGAAGCCCAGAAGAAAGACATATTTTGAGTATTTAGTAAAGTGGAAGGGACACCCAATAGAAGATGCCAGTTGGGTAAATGAAGCAGATATCCAGAAGCATGGAAAGTTAGCGCAAGAGCTCATGGAAACCATTCCATGATTTTTTTCCAGAGGAGTATGATGCAGGAGCATCGTTAGCAAAGAGTGAGTGGAGGACAAGTCAGCATCCAAGCACACATTTTGAAGAAATGATGAATTTCAAAAAGAACATGTCATGAAATATTTTTAAAAGACTCTAATCAATGAACATATTTAATGTTTAGGAGCGGATCCATTGTAGGAGATCGATGGGGGATGTATTTTCTTTAATATATCTAGTTGTAGTACAAATTTGATGCATTTTCTCTTATCTGTCTGTCTCAAACATTTATTGTAATACACCTTAGTAGTTGTAAGATTTTAATTTGATAGGATAGCACTAAGGTAGTCGGAGGGAAAAGCTCTATGAGCTCTGTTAGCACTACGTAAATATATTTGGCTGAGAAACAAATGACGAAGGTAACTTTTTCAACCAACTTTGAGACTTGAAACTAGCCTTCTGGATTTGGAGAGGGATCTCTCAGAAATGACGTGGTATCTGCGCAGTATATGGATTTGTGAATGATGGATAGATTTAAAACCGACGATAAAATGATTCTGGTTATATTGGCGCAGAGAAGTAAAACTCGGGCTATGGGGTCAGTCTGAGGAAGAGACATAACAAATGACTCGATGACTGGTTTCGAGAGGGAAAGGCTAGGTGAGCGAAAACCTTTAGTGTTTAACCGTAAAGTGTGGTGGGAGAAAAATATAGAGAGAGAGTTCAGAGAATTGCCATGGATGAATTCGGAGCTAGATCGAGAAGAAAACACTTTGTCTAAGTGGCGCGAACAAGGGGGCACAATACTGGGAATCCGCAAGTTCGAAATTTCCTTCCAAAATAGACAATATGAGATATGAAATTAAAGATAACAGGGAAGAAAATCAGCATATAAAGAAACATAATGCATCCAACTATCGCAACTAGAATATTTACATCAAAACACAGGACCTTTGCATTAAGTTTCGATAAAAATCACTCAGACTTCTTACAATAACATTTGTTTCTTAAAATTGCCAACCAACCTTGTTTACATAAAAATGATCCACTTATATAGAAATCTAATGTCACCCTTGGATTTTAGGGTCAAGCTACTCTCTCTTGGAATCATGGATCCGTTTTCTTTGAAAGAGAACAATAAATTCAACGGATTCACTAAAAATAGAAAACTCGACTTTGCCAAATCATAATTGTAATCGAAATATTCTTTACATTCATTGATCATGCTCCAAATTCAACCATATGGTGTTTATGAGCCATCATTTGCATTGTTGGACACTCTGTCATCCCTGCAAAATAAGTCTGCTACGCAACAGTAACCTATAGCAAAAAACGCATCAGATTGCGCAACAAACTGGTAAAATAGGCATTAAATATGACATCGTATATCACTGATAAAAAACTTTTTTTATAAACTAAGATATTTTTTTGTATTTAAGATCGTTATAAAGAAAAATCTCTCTCAGTTTCTTTAAATTCATCTCTAGCTGGCCAGAATACATATCGCAAAAACATGTCTCGGACAGGAAATCACGATAACTAAAAAATAGGGCTCAAAGATTGCTTCGAATCTTCCAATACATGACACAATTTTCAAATCTGAGAGATTTTTTTTGTTATTTGGTTTGTCCTCGACACAAAACTCTCGGGGATTTTCAAAATTCCTCTCCAGTTGGTCAGAAATCGATCTTGAAGTTGACTACTAAACCAGTAATTTGCGCAGTGCGACTTGTAGCATGTGTGCTGGAAAAATCAACTGCGCGACAACATCCTATGCGTGACAGAATCCAATGCACAACAAAATCTTATGCGCGACGGAATCCACTACGTGACAACATCCTATGCGTGACATAATCCATCCCATGACGAAATCCTATGCGAAACAACATTCTTTGCGCGACAACATTCTCTGCACGGTGCACGGTGAATTTTGTAGCGCGCAGTTGCAAATGGAAATGGAATAAATAAATGATAAGCTTCCTTTTGAAAATGACCCTTGGAGATGTTAGATGCTGCCATTCATAAAAACAATATGGGTGCTAACATGCATGACTTTGCAAATTGTTGACAAACCTATAACCTTAGTTATGAAAATCATGGCGCTAACAAGCTCTTTTGTATTAATAAATGTATTGTTTCCCAGAAGAGGCTACTGAAGTTATTGTTATAGTTGCTGATAGATAGTTGTTGAAGTAGTTGTTGTAGAATACCGTTGAAGCTTATCAGTATTGTATGATCCCATGTACATTTTCATTTGAAGGAATATAACAGAGAAGCATTGTTTCAAATGTTTGGTGTTGCTATTGTTGTGTCTATCTGAATGAATGGTAGGCTTTCTGTTTAATTGCAATTCTCTGTCATTTACTTGTTCTTATATTTATGAATTCATTTACATGGTTGAATGTATGAATCTGTGAGAGTTTAGATAAGTTTCAATTTTTTCTCTTCACGAGCTTATGCAAGGAGTGCATATTTTCTGCAAGGACTGCGTTGAGAGAGTTTGTTTTGACTCAGAAGCTCAGGAGAGATAAATTGAACTTTTATTTGCAAGAAGTGCATAGTGTCCACAATGAGTGCATTGACAGAGTATTTTGACTCAAAATCTCAGGAGGAGTAGCTTGAAGCTTTGTTTGAGATGAAGTGTAGAAGACCTCTCAAGGTGTGCGTAGGCGGAAACATACTTAAGTTCTTTTCTTCAAGAGGAGAAATTGAGTTGGGCAAAGGTCTGTTGCAAGGCATGCACAGATTAAAAATTTGACTAAGTGTCGAAAAGGCGTTCTGAGAAGTTTTGAGTTTCAAGGAGAAACAAGATCAAAAGAGATAATCACGAGAAGTTTTCAATAGTGAGGAGTCTTTTAAGATTCCCCAAAGTAACGTGCGATATCCATGCGGGGGAAGTGGGATCATTCCAGACCGTTAGATATAGGAGAGTTTCACAGTAGTTAGTCGAGGTTTCCTTCAGAACTTCATGAATCAAAGGATTTGGAGTGTTGAGGAGAAAAAATCTCCGAAGTTTGAAGTTGCAAAGTGGATCCTAGCCATTGATTGAAGGAAGATACGTGGTAACGAATAAGCGAGTTCGGGAGAGAAGAACTCCAGAATAATTTGTGTGGAGAAAAGTGAAATCTTCACGAAGTCGCAAAGTTGTGAAGTAGCGGAGTCCATCAAGGTCGTTGATCTAAGGAAGAACACGCGACAGAGATCCGTGTACTTTGGAAGAAAATGAGTGTGGTGAAGCCAAAAATCCCGAAGTCCAAATTGTAGAAGTAAATCGTGGTTGCAGATCTGAGAGGGACATGTATTAGTATGTCGTGGAGTCTAGAAGCATGTACTCTGGAGAAAAGGAGCAAGGAGAAAGCGAAGCGTTGACCGGAAGTCGTCCGAAACACCAAGAGGTAAGAATATAAAACCTTAGCCATTGATTGCATAAACACGTGAAGAGTGGAGATTTACTCTAGAGAAAAGTCACTTCGAAGGAATTGAAGTGTGAAGACATGAAAACTCCCAAAGGTCGGAGTGTTGGAGTTCATCAGGACCGTCCATTGGGATAGGACGCATGGAAAAAGATCGACCACTTTGGAGGATTGATACTCGGGGAGAAAGAACGCGGAGGAACATTGACTGGAAGTCACCCGAAGTGGGACTGAAGAACGGATCTCACTTGTCAGTTAAGAAGAGTATGTGGTACTTGATCTGAAACTATGGGTACAGAGCACTCTAGAATAAAAAGGTGTTGTAATTCTCAGAACTCCCGAAGGCGAGAGTCTCGAAGTAGATCACGACCATTGGATATCAGAGAAGTGCAAAACGTAGATCTGGCCTGGGTGATTCCGCAGGTCCGGAGTTCTGTGAAAAATGGGTAAGCTGCAATAACAAGTGTCGAAGCCCAAAGTCACGAAGAGGGTTGGCCTGCAGTTATAACGTGTGGGTATATTGAAGAGGAGCCTAGCCGAAGGATCTAGCGCTTGCTAGTTTGAAATGCCAATATCATCGGGAAAAGGATTCATGGGTTCTATAGGACCTACGCCTCAGGAGAAAAAGGGCCTATGTTAAATTGAATTGGGGTCTAGCAGGGTCCCAAGGATCTAATATGATTCAAAGTTTTGAAGATCCTTGACCAAGAGGTCGAGTAACCCCTAGGAGAGAAGGGGGGTTTCTTCACAAATTTTTATTTGGGGTGAAGGAGGTAGAGTATTTGGGTCATATTATATTGCATGAAGGTTCCAAGGTAGACCCTAACAATATTAAGGCCATGATGGACTCACCAATTCCAAAAATATCGAATAATATTAAAGGATTTTTGGGTTTGACAGGTTACTATAGTAAGTTTGTTCAGAACTATGGAAGAATAGAAACACCTTTAATGACATTAAATAAGAAGGATGAATTTTCATGGAATCTAGAGGCAACTCAAGATTTATAACAACATAAAGAGGCAATGTGCAAAGCTCCTTTCTTGACCATACCAGACTTCACAAAAACCTTTAGTGTGGAATGCGATGCCTCGGGAAATGGTATTGGTGATGTTCTAATGTAAGAAGGAAGGCCCCTTTCTTTTGAAAGTCATCCACTCAAGGGAAAGGACTTTACACAAACCCATTTATGATAAGGAAATGATGGAAATACCACATGCATTGAATAAATGGTTCCCTTACCTAATAGGTAGGCACTTCAAGGTCAAAACAGATCATGATAGTCTTAAATACTTCTTAGAACAAATATTATCTTAAGAAGAACAACAAAAATGGGTGACGAAGATGTTGGGTTATGATTTTGAAGTCATCTACAAAAAAGGGAAGAAAAATGTTGTGGCAGATGCACTCTCAAGAAAGGATGAAGATGTTGATGCCTTTCTCTGTGCTATCTTGATCATCCAACCCGATTGGATAATAGAAGCAAGGGATGAATGGAAGAATGATGAAAATGTGTGGACTCTCATTCAAAGGTTATAGTAGGATTCCATTGCATCAAATACATTTACATGTAACACATGATTCACTATGGTACAAAGATCGCTTATATTTATGTAAGAACTCCCAAATCAAGCAAAAGGTACTCTTGGAATTGCACAACTCTCCGGTAGGAGGGCCCTCACGATTTTTGAAAAACTACCATAGGGTTAGGAAGGAATTTTCCTGGGATGGTCAGAATGTTTGTTTTGCCAACAAAATAAGGTGGAAACAACTAAGACCCTAGGTATTTTACAACCATTATCCATCCCAAGTCAACATTGGGAGGAGGTTTCCATGAATTTTGTTAGCATTAGAAGTCATCTTTTGATTACAGGGGAGGTAAGCCCATTACCCATCAGTTTATATGTCACAATGAACAAATTTAGAAGGGGTCGAATGGGTGCATACTCAAGATAATATCATTCTAACTCAGAAAACTAGACCAACATGCACAAGTAGGTGATGTCTTGATTAACCTCAGTCAATAAGTTGTAGTAAGGTTGAGTAGGTGGAAGTACTGGTGAGGAGAATGTAGAGGTCTGCTATGGACATCAAGTCTTCCAACAACCTAAGGAGGAAAAGGTTCAAATGGAAGATCCTCTTGGATTCAAAACTTTAGACACTAAAATATGTCTAAACGACATAGTTACAACAACACGATGATCAAACTTTCATCACGATGCTACTGTAACAGCTCGATTGGATCCTCCATGCCTGAGCTACTCAGTGTAAGAAGGAAAAAGATAACACAGGAAATTGATTAAAACTGGTCAAGATACTACTGTGATCAAACCTACATCACAAAATCCTAACTACCCTCGACTGGATCATCCATGCCCGAGTGTTCTAACAAATATATTACAGAGAAATGCAAAGGAAACTAACTTTCATTAAACAAGAAGTCTCAAATAAAGATACATAACCAGAAGAACCGGAGCTTCATCAAAATTTTACAATACGGGAGCCTAGCTCAACCATCGACCATAAAAAAATATAAAAACTGCCTATATATACTAAAAATGTTGCAACGACCAAGAGCGTGATCGGACCACCGCATTAACGTTTTTAGTTGGCGCTTGCTCTGTCAGATTGTGCAGGCCTCCTCATGTCAGATGCGAGCTAGGCACAGTTATGTGCTTTACAGGAAAATCTGTCCATAAGGAAGCTTCAAAATGATAGTCTTCCTTTACGATTGCTCACATGTTTTCCATTTATGGGGTGAGATGAAGTCTCAAATGCCACATCACTTTAATTAACTGTCTGCATAGGGATCAGGATGGGGCCGAGTCGACTTGGCACCTAGAAAACATGGCGGCCTCTTTATGCGGCCAACACCGATGTTTCGGCCCTTGGCATAGCTCACGTGAACTCTGCACCTTTACCCGCATGCGACCCAGGGTCATGACCCAACGTTTATCTCCACAGGGGCTCCAGGATTTCTCCCTTCGGGAATCCTCATATCACTTGAAAAAAAAATCCCCAACTCCCGATTTGATGAAATCACCCTACTCGGATCAACGATCAGGCTTTATTTCCATCCGACAGCTGAGGCTCCTCGCGATGGGCTCCAACCTTTCCACATGACCTTGGGATGTGACCTTGGGCCCACTCTCGAGTGATTCATGAATTTGAGCTTTGGGTGCACTGAAGTGATCCACTGCCGACTCTCCTGATCCCCAAACTCCCAAAATTGATCTTAGTGAGTGTTATCTCCCCTCCGATATGTGCGCGCCTTTGCACAATGCGGCCCAACTTTGGATGACACACATTTCTGGGTTTTTAAGCCCCCTTCTTTCGCATTTTGTCACCCAAGGGCCAAATCCAAAGGAAAAACACCCACCTACAAGGATATGTGATAACATTAGGCTCCATGGGGGATATAGTACTCCCTGCAAGGCTCTAAGAACTCCTTTTGCAGTTCCAATTGCCTTCTACATTGGGCTATGGATTCAAACTCAAAACACCCTGCTGAGGAATACATGCCGATAAGTAAAAACGAAAATAAACACACATGCTCCAAGGAGATTATTTATGTATAGTCCTAAACTAATTTCATTTTTACACAGTGCTAGGTGAAAAACAGATTCTACCATAGCCATTCAAGCAACTTCCTAGCTGCAAATTTGTTTATTCTGTAAATGATTGATAACAAATGATGCAACCGTGACAACAGAATGTTCACATTCTTTATCTTTCCTCCTAATGCTAAGGTCAGGATAAAGCTGGGTGTCTTCAAAACATGAAGGAAATACAACTCCATGTATTCCTCCAGAGGCTCATAGGACAAGCGACAAAATCTAGAAAATTTGCAACAGGTAGCCTAATTTGTCTTGCAACTGCTCACACCAGGATGAATGTCTCTGGAAAGCATAGGTGGGTGAAAGGTCGGTGCAGGCTGACTAATATCAAGCGATGGTCACTCACTTGTAATCTCTGGATAGGAGATAGACTTCCCACTAAGATCCACCTTTACATGTTGCTCCGTGTTTTCTACGAGTCTAGGGTAGTTGATTCCCACCCAATGCTTTTCCTTAATTAATAAAGGAAAAGGCTCTATAGTGTGGTCTTGGAAATCTTTCATAACACCATACTCGCCTGTGAGTCATGGATGATTTTAGGGGCTAAATTTCGCTCATGGG